>WWET01005077.1:55112-78326 GCA_011038615.1 Limnodynastes dumerilii
CAGTATTCTCAAGATGACAGTGGAGAGACCCTCCTCTGCTACCTAGCAACAGCCTATCCCACCTTACCTCTCCATTCTGAAAGTTCCTGCCAGATCCAAGGACCTTTAGGACCCCTGCCACCATCTTCAATGTGGCAGGAACTTCCTGAATGCAGAAGTAAGTTGAAGAATGTGGAGATGGTGGCAGCGGGTCCCTCATCCGCTGCTGCCATCTCCACATTCTGCAACTCACTTCCGCATTCAGGAAGTTCCTGCCATATTCAAGATGTCGGCGGGGTCCTTAGGAAGGACCCTGGCCGCCATCTTGAATGTGGCAAGAACTTCAGTGCGGGCAGGAGGAGAGGGCAGGCTGTAGCAGGCAGCAGGTCCCGATACTGGCATCCTCCTGCCGCCGCTAAAGGTAAGTAAAAGGGGGAAGGGGGGAGTGTAGGTCTGTGTGTGTGTGTTTTTTTTTTCCAGTTATTTCTGCCCCTTACCGTTGGGCATGCACAGTAGCGTCCACGTGTGCAATGGTAAATATGCAACATATGCTAGGCTGGAACGTGAACTACACCTCTGTATCCTTACAAGTGTGTCAAGATGTGTACAGACACTCTACAACCAAGCACACTGTAGGTACGTTACCAGATATATCCCTTTTCCAGCTAAGCCCAATGCAACTATAGGGTACTACAGAGTTATGTTTAGTAGAAATAGTGGATATGTTTAGTGCAAGTGTTTTATTGACAATGCAAATACGGTAAAAATAAAGGGCCGGATCCAGATCCCTGTACGCTTTACGTACATGCGGGGGGTCCGTCAGTACGTGTGGCAGAGGGCAATGAACTTCCCCTGTCACTACCCTCTCTTGTGCAGATATTTGTGTGACTTACGCTACCACAAGGCAGCCTTAAGTCACACGAGCAGATCAGCTGTCCATCCAACCGCTGATCCGCTCATAAATACCTAAACCCGCCCCAACTGTACAATTTAAATGTTTCCCCCCAATTTAAAAGTGTAGAGGGGAAGCACAGGCCATTTTATTGTAATAGCTGTTGTACATAACTAACTAAGTTCTGTACGATAAAAGCTACATGCGTAAAACACACGGAACATCTGAAGGGCACTCTACTCTAAATACTCCACTTACACACTTTGGGCCTGATCCAGACTTACACCGATGCATACTAACACACAGCGTACTTCCAATGCACTCCCCCTGACACTCCACCCGTCCAGCCGTATTAATACTCTGTTACCCTAGGCTAAGGCTACCATAACTTCAGCCGGCATAACAGAGTGTAAGTACAGCAGGATCGGTGCGTATTCTACAAACCCTGCCCTCCCCCCGCCTACCTTCCCTAACTCTAGCGTAATTACGGTGAGCGTATGACTGGCACGCCCCTTCCACCGTAATTACGCTAGATTTAGGGACGCCCGATCCAATTAGAAAAACCTTAGTTACAGCTGTAAACATCTGGGTGGCGTATGCGTAGATCAGCTAAACAGCCGATCTTACGCATACGTCTGTCGTAACAACTCCAGCGGGCGTTGTTCTGGATCAGCCCCTTTGCCTGCGTAAGTGGGGTGATGGACGCAAGTCTGGATCTGGCCCAAGTAATGAATGAAAAAAGCAGCACAATGCATAGGCAGCCTTGTGCATGGAGGGTTAAATGCTAATGCCATAGTCCATCATATGCTGTGGAGTGTCAGTCATCAGCAACTTTCTGCACTTCCATATGTCTTATAGCTGGTGCTACATAGTGTATGTTTACCCATACACTATGTACTTGGATTCGGTTGTGTGAGCATGTCCTTCCTGTACATTGATTACGTCCCACCACCCTTCCATACCACTTCATCACTGTATTTCTGCATTAGTTTGTTCTGCGCATACACAGTGTGAAGGAAAGCAGATATATGCTACTTCATTGTGCATATTTTCCAGTCTGGATCAGACCATTAATATTCAATATATTGTGGTGAATGAAGGGAAAATATAAGTGAACATTCAAAAGTACAGTTGCTGCGGTTATATTTTACTAATAGTTTTAGAATATAGAAAAAATATACTTTGCTTGACATGCAAGTACCTAAATATGATAACATTTTCCTATTGCAAACTTGTATGTCTGATTGCTTGCTTAGTAAATCTGAACCTGGGGTTTTACATAACAGCAACAGAATAATGGGCTGGATCCAGACCTTGTTAAGTGCATTAATTTAGTTACTCCTGGGCTAAACCATGTTGAGTTTAGGGGGAGTTCAAGTTAATTGTATACTTTGCATGCAAGGATATATATCTTTAAATTGCTTACTGCACACAGATACTGACCAGCTTTACTATCACACTGTTATTTAGACTTGGGATAGGAAACATCACCTCTCTACTCTAAAACTGTTTGCAGCAGATGAAATATGACTCCCCTGCAATCAACATGGTTTAGCCCAGGTGTAACTAAGTTCATGCACTTAACAAGTTCTGGATCCAGCCCAATGTCTTGATCACACTGGAATTTATTGGTATAACAATGCACAGTCATCCAATCATATTTCTGGATTATAAGAAGGAAGCAAGCAGGAAGTGATTCCTCCAGACCTTCCTTTATGGCGCTGGAACTCCAAAATCTTTTCTTAAAATTTCAGTTTCCACTGAAAAATGGAGACGACGTAAAGGTGTATTCTGAGAGGTATATGTTCATATAAAAAATACCTTTTTTTAAAATCTTTAGCTCTATTAAATTCCATTAACATAAATGGCCCTTTCATACATGGTTTCTTGCAACATTTTGATAGCAGATATATTTTTAGCATCATTTGTAATCGTGGGCCTGATTCAGAGATCCGTTTTCACGGCTAGCCTAACTTTTGGTACGCAATCTACGTTGATTATACGACCTTAGAATCGCACAGGGGTACGTATGCACGGATCTCTCACGCAAGAATACACAAGTTAAAATTTAAATAAAAATGGGCGGGGGGGCATTTAAATGAAGGAATGTGGTCGCGACTATCATGAAGCACCCGCATGAAGGCCACATACGCACGCAACTGCACACGGAAAGATACAAGTGTATAGAGGTGTAAGTCTACGAGAGCACAGATTTGCGAAGGGAGTGACTGGGGTTTTGGTGGGTGTTCCTTGCTACGTGCGTGCGTTTATTTGCGTTCACGTTTGCAAACGCATCTCTGAATATGACCCAATGTCTCTGTGTATAATAAAATCACAGCAATAATTTCCCTTCCTGGTTTTGAATGTGTTTCCATATAAGAGATCTCATACTTGGTATAGCATTTTAGAGGCATGTAAGTGCTAATTATGTAAGAAAATATATCTTTTAAATAAATAAATAAAATTTCTCTTTTATACATAAGTAATAGAATAACAATTCATATTTTAACCTTCAAGTGCAAACGCAGCTTTTTTAACACTGCAGGATATGTTAACATATCAGAAACAAAAATAGGACAACAACTAAAGTAAGGATGATATATCACAACTACTAATAGAGTAAAAAAAACAATGGTAAATATGCAACATATAATAAAACATAAAAATTGAATCGTGGGGTCTTATGATAAGGAGCCAGGATCTTGCTATAAATCATGAAGAAATGATCTCCAATGAGCTCTTACTGCTTGAAAAGTACCCACAGATCCTCTTTTTGTATATTATGTTGACCCATATTTTTTGTGAACTGTTCTGCACAGTCTGTAAGTATTTAACACTTCTATCTGCTTTCTCAGTCTGCACTTTCCAAGACAGCACTGCCATGTTCTACATAGTTTCATGCTGTAGACAGCCTGTGCAGTGTGGTTGGCATCACCTGTATTCTGTACTCTGTTCATGTCCAGATGGTGCAGTGGAGAAGTGAGAAAAGTGTGTTCCAGTGAAGGTAAGAGAACTTCTCCAAGTAGGCATGTGTGGCATAGACCCAGTAGCGGTGTAAGACCAGAGGTGACAAAGGAAGAGTGGAAAATGCATACAGTATAAGGGTGCCCAAACTTTACTTTTCCCGTCAGCTCCAATAATTAATAAAAAAAATACCCCTATATGCCCCCCTACCAAGACCCCTTATATTCTTCCAGTCCTGCAGCTGTTACTCTCTGTATTCTGCCTGTGATTCTCATGTATCATCATAGGTGTTATTTGTTTTTATCTGCTCTCTTCCCATTTCTTGCCTATGGTCCTCACCTTTCCCCTTATGGTTCTTGTCTACGTCTACCATTATACCTTGTCTGGTCTGATATCCTTCGTAAGCACCCTCCCTAATTCCTCTGCTCCTCATTTTCTGTCAGATTTAGAAACCTAAAGATTTTTAATGCAGTAGGAAAAATTAAACAGTTAAAAGCATCCATACCTTCGATTTTGGATGTTCCACTGTCCTTGCATGCATGGGGCAAATGTATACTGTCCATTCAGCATGTAGCCTTCAAACCTCAGAGCGACACCATATTCAGGAGATGGCACCTGACAATGGATGCAAAAACATACCCACTAATGATGAAATACAAACAAACAGAGGTACTGGCACTGATACTGGTCATTCTTATTGCTCAATTCATCATTGGCCACTGCCACTGAACTATTTCCTAAGCTACACCCTTTATGGATTTCACTTACATATTGTACAAGGACAATTTTCTGTTTTCTAAATGAAGTGATTGAGATTTTTGGTTGGTTCCAGACTAAGATATATGCCCATTAGCGTAGCGATCATGGTGTGGGGCTGCAGTGCGAATGGCTGATTTTCTAATTGGCCATTGCTCCCCAGCCAGTTGCGAACTGGCTGCGATTTCGATTGCATATGCCTCAAAGAGGCTTTGCAATCGATCCATGGAGCACCGAGCTTTCGGTGCTCCGAAAAGTGTAAAAAAAAGAAGTCCCCCAGTCCTTTCCCTAATTCTTACCCTCTCACTACCCTAACCCTCCCCTCTCACTACCCTAACCCTCCTTCCTGGCAGCCTGACCCTAACCCTCCCTAACTTGCAGCTTGACCCTAACCCACCATCTCCCGCAGCCTGACCCTAACGCTCCCTCTCCTGCAGCCTGACCCTAACCCCGCAGAAAGACTTTACTCACCTGTCCCCTCGGTCCGGCGAGCAGTGGCTGAGTTTCCCGAATGGCATACTCATCCATTCATAACATTTTTTTATAAAAGTGTAAGCTTCGGAAAAAGGGTCATTCGAAAAATAAATTTCAAATATCCCTTTTTTTGGAAGCCACACTTTCTAACCAGAGATTGCAACTGGTCATAAACAGTGTAGCATGCTGTATTTTGTATGTATATTAGCACTGTGCATGCCCAGAACTGAAGCGTATGCAAATGCAGCTATTCAGACTGGACTACAACTCAGTGCAGGTTCGTTACAGGGAACAGAAGAGGTAATGTAGGAAAGTGAATGGCTGAGTATCCCGAATGGCATACTCACCCATTCATAAACATTTTTTTATAAAAGTGTAAGCTTCGGAAAAAGGGACATTCGAAAAATAAATTTCAAATATCCCTTTTTTGGAAGCCACACTTTCTAACCAGAGATTTCAACTGGTCATAAACAGTGTAGCATGCTGTATTTTGTATGTATATTAGCACTGTGCATGCCCAGAACTGAAGCGTATGCAAATGCAGCTATTCAGACTGGACTACAACTCAGTGCAGGTTCGTTACAGGGAACAGAAGAGGTAATGTAGAGTACGGATGTGTTTCTGCAAATCCTGACCCAAAGATTTGCACATATACGCACATTTTCAGCACCTTTACTTGTACCAGCTACAGTACAGGATGACAGTGGAGGCTCCACAGATATATAGGAGACCATTAGATTAGCATTTAGCTTTGCAAATGCATTAGTGAAGGATGGAATGTTGCTTGCAATTTGTACTGACAGTCCATCTAAATTAGGGAAGCATAATACTTCATTAAAAAAAATTATTAGGATTTATTTAATTTTATTTAATAGTTATAATGGTTATGACTACATCTTTTGTTCCTTAGCTCTGATTAATGGAACATGCTTGCATAGCACACAAACAATATATTCACTTTTTTCTCGACGACTGGGGAAGCAAATGTAATTTAATAGTTCTTCCCTGTTATGTTACTTATGTATTGTCACGCTTGGATCGATATTAAAAGACCATTTATTTGTGTAAAGTATTCCCATACACAGGATGCCTTAATTTTTTGAGTTTGTATCTGGATCAGGCTCTTTTTGTACAACTTTTCAGGCATATTATTAAAACATACAGTTGTCTTATTCTTGACAGTGTGATTGTGTCTCCTATGAACTGTGCTTTAGTTATTACTCCTAAATGACCCTACAATTATTAATCAGTTGGAACAGTGTTCTTCTAACCACTTTATCAACAGGATATTGCTTCCAAGAAGGTGTTTTTTGAGTCACTTAAAGTTAAATTTCCCTTGGAATAAGGACTAACAAAAGGGGCTGCATGCTGGAGACAGTTTTGAGTTATATTTCTTTACTATGAAAAAACCTATACACTTATACAGTTTGGTCTGCAGCTTATTCTGTCCTTCATGAAACTGGCCCCTATGCTCCAATCTCAATGACACCACACACATTATTGGGCTGATCCAGAGTTGGAAAGCAAAAAAGTTGCAAATCTGCACCGTAGAAAGAAATCACGTTGACCTGCAGGGGGCAAAATGTGTAAAGAGAATGGACGGGATTCACAATCAAGAAGATTCTGCTTCTTAAGTGCGGAGAATTAGGAAATGACCAACTGCGCATGTGTAGTAGGTCATTTACACAATCTACGTACCACTTAGGTATGTAGATTGAGTATGTGCGGTCTTTAAAGATCACACCCAGTAGGTTAGGGTGAATGAGGCGTGCCAGTGCCGCCTCGGGGGGAGTGTTTAGGTAGAAGTGGGTGGGGGGGATGTAGATTAGCCGGGGCAGGTGTGGGGAGGCATTAACAGATGGACGGGTTCGGGGGCAGGACAGGAGAGTTAGGTGGGGGTCTGCACTAACCTAACTCTCTCTTATCTCTGAATATGGTCCAATGCATTGAGATATGCTTAACCCCAAATTTTTTTTTTAAGATAAAGCTGTTCAGTAACTGTCTTTAATAAACAAAATGACCCAGTATTTTCCCAGCATGCAATATATATAAAGGAGTTGTACCCTTTTGAACAGCTATTCCTGACTCTGGATCAGCCTCTATGTATGCAAGCTAATGCTGGGTACACACTGCAAACTTCTTCTACTGACCGACAGATTAAATGACAGACTAAACTCTTCTACTCACGCTACTACCTCTGTACACACTACACTAGAATTGCAGGATTAACTGTCCCATAACCTCCTGCAAGTAATGGTAACTGTACTAAGTGTGAGGTCTTTAAGTAGAATGAATCACAACAAATCATCAGCACTATTATACCCCTTTCATACCTAACACCTGGGTTATAGCCTTGAAACAGCCTCGGCGAAACGCGCGTCGGCTCTACACACGTGGGTTCCCATCCTTCAATGCACGCCGCCTCTCTGCATGCCGCTTCTCCGTATCATTTCTACACATGCCGGTAAGACCGTTGCCTTTTTAATCAGCGCCCAGGGTCAGTGAGGGCCCCCTCGGGGGTGAAGTACCACCGTGAGGCGGCTTTATTATTTTGCTTTATTATTTCGTAATTTAGGGTTAGAAATCTCTTCAATACCCACTGCCAAGTGATCTTATTATGGCTAGGTATATTTAACCGGCACAGCACGCCCGGGTGGCATGCAGTGAAGGATTGTTTTTACCCACTGTGTTTCAATATTTATTGCTGTCATCTTAAGACCGACAATTATTATCTCTTCATAGCTCTGCTTCATATTTATTCGCTGGCTATACACCAAGTCAGGTGTAAACAGCGCGGGTTAATCCCAGCGCTTGTTATATTGTCGCACAATGTGTGCCTAATGTTTTTTGTAAATGTTATTTGTTTCCTAATTAACGGGCTCCAGATTTGAGATGTGTATCTCTCTGTTTTCTAAAATAACAAATAAAAGCTAATTTTTAACCTATGGTGTGCTTGAATAATAATGGCCCTTTTTCTTATACAGTTGTAGTGTAAATCTCTATATCACTATAACTGCATAATCTGTTTTTGCTTGACTAACACCTGGGTTAAACCTGGGTCAATCAACGCGGTTTCTAGATTGTGTTGAATCTGTTCAGACCACAGCTACAACCCGGGAATAACCTGGGTTGTAGCCTTTCACACTGGACCCGTGTGTGCAGAGGCAGACAGCACTCCCCATCCCCCATTTTACAATTTTTTTTATGGAGCCCGGGTTGAATAACCCGGTTTCTCCTTTCACACCACAACACAGGTTAGGCTGACACGGGAATAACCCTGGTATCTGGGTCATGCACCTGGGTCAACAGACCCGGGTTGACCCTTTCACACTGACACCCGAACTGGGTAATTCCCGGGTTGATAGCTTGGTGTGAAAGGGGTTTAAATCACATTGCAACAATATTTAAATCTTTTAAAGACGATTGGGATGATTCAAAGTGCAAAACAGGTGCAAGTGTACAGCTCGGCTAAACTACTGCAAAGTAAGGGATACTAATTAATTTTAATTCTTTTGCGTGTAGTGGAAAATACTTTACTTTTGAACATAGAACTCAAATTGTCCCTAGCTTTATGTTTAATCTATAAATTAGAGTTGAGTTAAGAAACTTCCCCTCTCAATTCTAATTCTGTTTTCACAATTTAAATTTGCAGTGAACTTGCAGTTCAACATGGTATTGCTCAGGTCTACACTTGCACCAAGTCATTATCAGGGTCAACTGATTACAATTCATTAAGGAGAGCCAGAAAGCCCAAGAAAATGTCAGACGCTAACAGAATATTTTTAAAGACTCCCCCTAGTACAAATCCTGCTTTCTCAATCCCCCCTTTTTTTCTTTTGTCTTTTCCTTTTAAGCCATTTTTATTTAATTTTTTCATTTTTATTGAATGTTTTCCATGTCATGATTTATGACTCTTGTTCTTCCCATGCTCCATGGTTAAAAAATAAAAAATGTACTACAAACAAAAGGACATAAAAATCTCTATTGTGCATCGACCACAATCCTTTAGTGTGCCCTACTTCTTCCATGATTCGATCCAAATACTCAGCAGACAAGATAGCGAAATTATATGCTTATATAAACCCTTTACTCACTGTGATATTCCAAGTGCATTGAGAATATGGTGGGTAATAGCTAGGGTAGTATGGTGTCTTCAGGTGTCCCTGCACATGAAATCCTTCCTTCAGCACAATATTCTCCTCACAGGCTGATAATAGAAATAAATGCATTTATTTTCTCATTACAAATATCTACAGGTACAGATAAGCACACACAGGTAGCTGGAAATCAACAAACAATGGGATAGATCCAGAACTAAATACGCTACCCGGTGACGTAAAAACGCAATTGTGTATGCTGACGTTACGCTAACTCTGAATGTACGTACCAGCCTAGTATCAACAGCGTAACTGCGAATGAAGGGGCTTAACAGCCATACAACACCCGTAATTACACTTCAGAGGTGGGGTGAGGCAATTAAATCATACAGTATGGCGTGATTAGACACTTACGTTCGTGAAGGCTTTACGTATGTCAGTAGTTACGCTTATAAAAGTTAAGGTAGGGTTTGGCAAGCATAAAACGGCCAAAGTATGTACGATTGAGGGGAGTCGATAGAAAATACGCTAGCGTAAATATGCTACGTGATGAAACGCAATGGGAACGTAGGAACGTAATATGATTACCCACATCAGGTTATAATTATAAATTATTGTATGAAATAGCAAAAACAGCTTCCATGAGGAAGGGGGTTGGGACTTTGGGACCGGATTCAGATGCAAAGTTTCCCAAAATGACCTATTACGCATGCAGAGTAAGTCATTTACGCAATCCACGTACCAGTTGGGTACGTAGATTGCCTCCGGGAGGCCAGATGTCTTTAAAGAACACACGTAGTTTGTTAAGAAGAAAGAGGCGTGCCACAGCATCCTCTGGGAGTTTTTAAGAAGAGCGGGTGGGAGGAGATATGGAAAGGAGCCGGGGATGGCGAAGGGAGGGGTAAGACCGTTCGTATTTTCCTTCTTAAGGAGGAAAATATGAACAAGAAGTTAGGGTAGCCCTGAGGCACTCTTAAGATCTGTGAATACGGTTCAGGATGAGGGGAGATATTCTTTCTTGCTCTGAAATCTGAAAGATTTGGGTGTCTACCAGACAGCCTAGACCTGCAATTGTTACGACTAAAGCTGGCCACACACTACAGTGATAATCGTGCCGATTTAGCAATTATCGTGGATGGGCCGAATTATCGCTCTAGTGTGTGGTGCCGATAATTGACAGAAACGGGCGATTATCTAAAAAAAATGGCTGCCGTCAGATAATCTGATAGGCTGGTTTGCAATAAAAATTATCGGTTATCGCCAGCAAAATCATGCAGTGTGTGGGCATTGCAGATAATCGTGCTGCAATGCCCACACACTGACAGGCTGCAGCGCTATGCCCTCTCCCCCTGTCTGGCTATACAGCGCTGTATAGCCAGACACAGGGAGAGAGGACAGAGCGCTTACAGCCTGTCACAGTTAAAGCTGGGTCTCCTGTCAAGATTGACAGGAGACCCAGCCAATCAGGAGAGACTGCCAATAGGCTGGCTGCAGGCTCTCCAGCAGAGATTAGCGCTCCCAGCCTGTGGCAGTGTATGGTGCCGATATCGGGACCTTTCCCCAGGGGGAAATTGTCCTGTTTATCGGCAGCCACATGCTGGGAGCGATAATCGCTCTAGTGTGTGGCCAGCTTAAGAATGCATATACTGTACCAATTCTTAGTGTGCGTCTAAGAGCAAGTAAAAGGAAACCTTTTCTGAAAAGCCTGCGTTCATTTTGGTGATACACACTTGGAGTAATAAGCTCAAACAATGTCAAGGTAAATTCATTCTGACTATAACCACTTTAACAAGCACTTTGAGTACCTCTGCATTATATGGAGCAAGGTTTTCTTGTGCTGGTTTCCTGCGTTACATTACTGCAGTGATATGCTCTTCAGTTATGATACTGCAGCATTTTGTAAATCATACAAATGGCATCACCAAACCTGCATAAATTGCTTTTGTTGCTAGATACATTTCAATCCTTACTCCTTCTTCCCCTCCATTCGATTATATACACAGTTACAAAGCTCCATCTAATAATATAATTTCTCTTTCTCCCACTTCCACCCAGCCCTTTCTCACTTTTATTGGGTAGAGGCAGCACTGTGAGCATGAATGGATCATAGTAGTTGTACATTCCCTGCCTCCAGACAACCAGCATCGTATTCCCAGAAGACAGTACTTCAGACACTGGCTCCTGACGACTGCAGCCGTAGTGCCTGTAAGAGAAGAGCAGAGACGCTAAATGTTAAGCTGGGTACACACTTCTTTCACACACTATTTTTTTCCTTTGTTTTTTTTTAAAGCAGATTACCCCTGTGCCTTTATGCAGCAATTTGCATAACCTATAAATTGATCTGAGCAACCCCATTTTGTGTATTTGGATCCAGAATTAAAAATATGAGATGACTAACATACATTACATTATGTAAGTGAGCTCTGACTAGGTACAATGATGCACAGTACCTATATTTCCACAATGGAATACTGCCGCTTGATGCTGCACTCCATGCACAATTCAGCCTCCGCACAGGGGGCAGGCTCACCTACCTACTGTACCATTTACGCTTGGTGGGAGGGCATTGTCATTTAAATTGTACAGCAAGCCTTTGGCTAAGCCCTTATGTACAATTCTGTGTTCTCCACGGAAGAGTTTCCAGATCCAGCATCCGCATGTAGGAGAGCAGCGAAAGTTCCCGCAAAACAGATTAATGCATGGATTTACCCCCTAACTCTGGATCAGGCCCTGTGTGTTTATTTGATTTTTTCTTTGTGAATTACAGGTGCCAGTGTGTACCCAGCTTTAGCTTTGGAAATAGTCCCATATTTATATCCCCTGACTATGGCCTGAGTGCAAAAAGGTTTAGAAGAAAGGTTAGTATGACCAAACTTCTTCACTCATATAGCTATAAAATAATGCAATGTCTTATGTATCTGTGACAATTAAGCCCAACAGCAACATTTATTAACAGCATTTAACAGCAGTGAACTTCAAATAACAAGTAAACTGTTTTTTGAGTCTTAATTTTTTAGGTGAAAAGATGTAACAGTCATTCTATTGAAGCAACACCTAACTGATATAGCTCTGTGTCTTGATATACTCTTGTTGATACTTCTAATAACCACCTCAACTGGAATTATATTTGCTCTGTTGACACTAGCCTCCACGCAGTATGTTATTTATTCATCGCCTCTTTTAATTTACTCATACTTCTGGGTTTGTCTTGATTGGTTTGCTTGTATCTTAATCAAAAATCAAAACAGACGCCTCCTGAACACCACCACCACAACCACCATGACCACTACTACCACAACCACTGCCACTACCACCACTCTGAATGTAAAATAATAAAAAATACTAGTAAGAGTGTACAATGTCCACAATGCGCAGCCAATACTGGGGCTGATCCAGAGTTGGCAGTAACAGCAAAATAAGATGCAGTTCACCACCTTGGCCCTAATTCAGATTTAAGTATGTAAAGGGACCTACACAAGTCTCTTTTGTAAGTTCCCTGACAAGTAACATCGGCATATGCATGCCCCATATGTTATGAGTCGTATCTCCGTGGAAGGGGCCGGCCCTTCACTCCCGCGTGCCTAATTGGACAGGCATATTAATGAAGGACCGGGGATAGAGCAGCAGTGATAGGCGGATCTGTGTTCGTGTAGAAAAGTTCAGGTAGGGTTCTGGACACGTAGCACGAGAGAGGGTTAGAGGGGCATGCACTCGCTTCCTCCGTGTGGAAGAATATGGTTTAGCCCAGGAGTAACTAATTTCAAGCACTTACTTAAGTCTGGATCCAGCCCGCTGTGACTAGCCTTTATATACATCTAAATGGGAGCAGGTTATATTTTAAGCCCAAAACAGACTTAATGTCAACCTGCTGAAGTACAGTTTTACAGTTTTCTTGTATGTCTTTATAGCCTGGGAGCTATACAATACCTGCATTAGCATCCTCTGCACATGTTGTAATATATACAGCATAAACACTGTGTTGTAATTGTATTTGGGATTATTGCACAAACCTAATGTTACTCTGGTTTCCCAGAACAGTCTCAGATCCATCTCTCCTGTATAATAAAGTGAAATATGAAATAGGAAAGCTGAAAGAATGAAGAAGGAAAATGATGGTGGAGGAGTTTAATAGAAAGAATAATTAAGAATGAAAATGGACAGAAGTAATAAGAGATGAATAAAGAGGAGGGGGCAGCAGGTGGGAAACTGGTCCTTGGTAAGAAACTACCATGGTGCTGCTTGCAAAGGGACCCCCTATAGCTGACATAAACCCTGTTGTACAAGTTACTTTGTGCATAAGTTGTGTGAATATGTAAACTGTTTTTAGGTCTAAATAATATTCTGAAAAACATGTGCACAGGGCAGCTTACCAATGGGGCCAGAGGTCAAAGCAGCTATTGGGATGAACAGTGTCAAGAGATTGTTTTAATGAAGAGCTGACATGCAATTCTTTTCTACTTCTTTTCTACTTTAACTAACATGCAGGGGAAACATCCCCGCCCACTGAACAATCCAGCCGCTTGTGCGCTGATTGGTCATTCCTATCATTATCAAGCCCTCTTATGTTCTAATTGGTCAGTATCAGATTTATTCCCTCCAATATGATTGGCTTAATTGTCTTTATGGGAAATGTAGTTTGTAGGCTGCTGAATGATGGAGCTGTCATTCTACATGAACTACAATTCCCAGAAGGCAGTCTGTCTGGCTTTTAAAAACTTACTACCTTCCTTCCTGCGCGGGCAGAAGATCTATATTATTTCAGGATAATAATAATTTGGGCTTTTAGCATTTCACGAGGGAAATGTTCACCTTCTGCTACTGTGTAAAAGTAGCATAAAACGCACCAGTAAAATCATCTGGACCCGGTGGTTTAGCTTTGGGAAGATTCTTAATAACACTATTTCCTGGAGAGTCCAGGGACACAGAGATCTGTGATAGATGACTCATCCAACCGTAGTTAACTTGACAGTCTAAGAAAAGTTTGATTGATTCAGGAGTAGGATGGAAAGTGTGAGCCTTTATTCAAATGATAAAGTTGAGCATAATATTCATTAAACTTGTTTGCAATATCTGTAGGATTAGCAGTTTTGTCACCGCCAGGGCAGTCCACGAGCACTGCACTTGCATTTATTAGCTAGGGGTTTTCCAGCTCTGTTTCCGGCTAAATAATAGGTCTGGTGAGAGCTACTTTTTGTAGTTGGCTTCTTGCAGCTGCAAGTTGTTTATGAAGGGTTTTAGACTGGGCCTGATTTAGAGCTTTTGCTCATAAACCTGTGCTTCTTTTCGTATTGTGGGTACAAGAATCATTTTTTTATTTTACTGAATAACAATCACAAGAATGTCTTTTTTTTTTATTGCATTGTGTTGAAAGAGTGCTGGGGTCACTGGGATACAGTGTGTATTCTGTGGCGGTCTCTAGAACGCAATTTGTTTTCTGTGATGATCATTAGAGTGATATATTGTATTTTGACGTCTGTTTATAAATCAGTCATGGTATAGAAGGCATGGTAATGCAATGCAAAAATAAAAAAGGTGCAAATTTATGGTTTGCACCACCCTTGAAGCCGCTCTGTATGTGACAGTTTTAAATAATTTTTCTTTTCCTATGTGCTGCGAAAAAACACTGCTAATTGCTTGTGAGGAGACCATAGAAATGGAAGAGTAAGTGTTAACGTTATGACGGTGCAAACAGGACTGAAAAATATTACCCCTTTTACATTTACTAACCCAGAAATATCCCGGATCTTGCAATATTGCCGTAGCAGCAGATCATCCCAGGTTCACAGACTCTGGGATGATCCCATTCACACTGCAGGGTTGACCCAGGAAATTCCAGGATCTGGGTCTGCCCATACAGTGTTATGGACGGCACACGGCTCCCAGCAAAAGATTTGTTAGCTATTGCCATAGCAATAGTAAACAAATTCCTCCAATCAGGTTTCTTTAGGTAAGACCCGGGTTGAAAAACCGAGGTTCCACCTTTCACACTGACCCTTTACCTGGGTCAGACCCAGGAATAACTCTTCCTTTCTCCTTGGTCCAATTCCCGGGTCACTAGACCTGGGTAGAGGCCCCTGGGACCTTTCTCATCACACCTCAATCTGGGTCATTGGAGCCTCGATCTCAGTCTAATGCCGGAGAGTAAGCATAAGTATAAGACTTCACTGCAACATCACTGCAAAAAGCTGAATAAAACTGTGAGCACTATTTATCTGTAAAACTGTTCACTGCAGAGCCTACTTATGCTGATAAATCGCTGCTTCGCTTCAACATTATAAACGACTTTTTGTGCAAATGTTATACAACTATTGGACATTATAATCTTGATTGGCATATGTGGATATAGGAGGATGCTATCTAATGCCCTCTATAATACTGATCTAATACATATAATTAAACACTCCACACGTTACATCCAGTCCAATGGATCCTTGATCATATTCAGCCCCAGGCCCACAAAGACCTTAATCTGGCCCTGCCTGTGCAATTCTGTGAATTTTAGCAGAGACTGCCTGTGTCTGCTGGATTCTGGATTATATGATGCCGATTTGGATGCTCCCTGTTTAGTATGTCAGGACTGGATCCAGACCTTGCACTCAGTTCTCACAGATGCAGAGACATCAGCAAGCTATGCCCCTTTACAAGCCTCACCCCCCTTTGATACACGCAGAGACATCTGTACCTCCATGTGTGAGATGCCAGCTCTTGATTATGCAGGCAGCACATCTAGGAGTGGAATGGTCTTTTTACCTTGCTATATGCAAATGTTTTCCCATTGTGAAAACTAAGACTGATGCTTTTGAGGTGTAGTGAATAAACAAGCTGACCGATGATGTTGCCACTATCAAGCATATTAATCTCCCCCCTCCCCCATTTTTGTTTTTAATCCAATGTTAAAATAAAAAAAAATCTAATGCCATTTTACAATAATTATTCATCCTTGAAAGAAAATCCTGTATTGAATTTGTGCCACACTTTCAACTGAATGTAAATTCCTGATTCCACTATGTAAAGAAACAATAAAAACATAATTAGAGATAATTAAAGATATGCTCTAAATGATACATGTGCCTGGAAAATAGGAGCAATTGTAATTGATATAATAGGGATATTGTCCAGACAGTTGTACTCACTATACCAATCAGTAACTAATTATGATAACTCAGACAGCACAATATGAACAGAAGGCAGTTTTACTGTAATTAAATAGAACAAAACACCATTTAGCTCATTGTGCAGACCTGCCACATAGTGGGAAAGGGTTAATCTCTAAGGTTCTGAAGGAGACTCCACCCATCCCTCGCTGGAAGGCGGAGTCAGAGGTGGCCCTAGGTTTTGCTGCAAAAATCTTGTAGGGGTTTGAATTCTTCAATTGTAGTGACCTTACACAATATATATTACACACTAATTACTTTTTTTTAAGTAAAGTAATATTTTTTTATTTTACCACCCAAAACATTTGTATTATTTCTTTCATATTTTTTTTATTATTGGTGCATGATGCCAAAGCATGATGATTGCCTGCATTAAGTAATTTATACTGTTACCCATAGTGGTGTGGACAGACTTAGCTAAAGACACTCAGCAGGTCACAAAGAAAATACAAAAGAAACAAGTGAACATAAATAAAGTCAAGAGGGTACTGAACAAAGAACAAGTTTACATAAGCTCATGGAGGTAACAAGTAGGAGACTGGACTCCTGATCAGTGAGAGGAAGTCCTATAAACTTGCTGCTCAGGTGCTGGTAATTATTCATGAAGGTTATAGTCCAATCAGCAGTCCTTAGGGGCAGATAATGGAAGTGTATAATTCCAAGATTGCAAATAGGATGGACAGGCACACAACAAGCTGTACTGATTGTCATAAGAGTAAATAAGGTAGACAAGGGTTAAGAAGTAGGTTAAGGAATTAAGTAAGCTTGTTTGAAGAAGTGAGTACGTGAATGAGGAATCAGAGCAATTATTTAGTGTGAAAGCGTTTTGCAGTTCCTGTAAAGATCTTAGGGAATATATTTTGAGGCAAGTGAAGTTATGTATGTGAGTGCATGGCTTTGTAGCTCAGGTAAACAAAACTGTATTTAATTCTGGTAACCAATGTAGAGATTGACAGAAGGGACCAGCTCTGGAAGATTATAGGGAGAGGCACATTAGTCTAGCTATATATGTAAAGGAGCAATTATATATTGGGGAAACACAATAAGGTGAGCTTTGCCGTAATGAAAGCGAGAGATGATTAGTGCATGAATGCGAGTTTTTGTAGCTTCTTGTGTGAGATATGTGCGTATTCTGCAAATGTTTTTTAAATGTATTTACTGGATTCAAGGATCCAGACAGCGAACTTGGCGCTTGTAGCGGTGTCAATAAAAAATAGAGCAATCAGGTGGGTAACTTCTGTTGGCAGGTGGAAATATTATGACCTCTGGATCGGATCCACAGCCCCACACGTTTTCCATACGCGCGGGTTGTTTTAATCTGCACGAGAGAGGGGAGTGAACTTCCCTTCATTCCCCTCTCTCTGTCGTAAACAGTGTGATTTACGCTTTCATAAGACAGCCTTAAGTCACACTTGCAGATCCGTCTGACCGCTGATCCACTTGCAATTGGTATATTCATCCCACACTGTAAAATTTAAATGCTTCCCCCCTTCCACCTTTGCGGGCAGAGGGGATCACAGCCCCTTTTTACTTAAAATCATTGTACGGAACTTAGTTCCATATGATGGAAGTTACGTTATTAAAACTAATGTAACATCTGGAGGGCGCATGCCCACTTACGCAGACCTAAGATTGTTTTACGTACGCAAGCGTACCTAAGTTACACACTACTAAGTATAATGCACTCCCCTCTCATGCACGTAACTTAGCTGATTTACGTGTTCAGAACTCTACCTTAACTTTTCCTTGCGTATCTCTGGTCGTACATAACGCCTTGTCATACATAAGAACGTAACCCAGACCATACTGTACAATTTACATGCCTCCCTCCACCCATAATGCGTATATTCGACTTGCGTAGGGGTGTCACGTCCTATCATACGGAGTTATATTCAAGATAAGTACCATCAGAGTTACAATGCGTAACATCTGCCAAACGGATGCGCAGGGTGTTTCCGCAGGCAGATTTACACATGCCACGTGCGTAAATTAGCTGTCGTTAAGTCTGGATCATGGCCCTTTGTGTGTGTTTAAGTGGGCTCACATTATGCAGGTCTTCTGATTTTAAAAGATTGAGTTTGAATTGGTGCGAGGACATCCGAGATGAAATGGCAGAAAGACATTAAGTTACAAGAACCAGGACAGTCGTTTTTGAGATCAGGATTAGATAGGTAAACGTGTGTATCCTCTGCATAGATATGAGGCTGAAATCCAAATGACTTTATTATTTATCCAATTATTCCTTATTATTCCAATAAGGAAGTGGTATAGCTCTAACATTGAGCCGTGTGGAAATGGGTGGATGGGGAGAATGTTATTTGTGCAAATGCTGTTCTGCTTTGTGGGAGAGGTTTTTATGGGTTTGAGTTTCCTTGGTGTTCCATGGGTGACGTTGAAGTTATGGAAGTACATGAGGAGTAGCTGGAGCAGCTTGCTCAAGGGCAGCTGCCGGGGTTTGGTTAACATGAGATACTGCTAGGTTAGGATAAGCCCTATATAATAGCTGGAGACCTGTTTCATAATGCCTAGTTCTAGGAGTGTTACCTGTTTGCTTCTAATGACTGTGTAGCCTGAAGCTGTGGTGCTTTCTGCTGTAACCCAATCCTGTTGGCAGATAATGTACATGGATAAAAAGAGATTGTATCCACTGCAATGCAGACAAATCAGGGATAGTTCCTGTTCAACGGGGCTCATTGTCAGTTTTCATAGAGATACATGTAATCATTATAAAACATTCATACTGATGTTAATGCTTAAACTGTCAAACTGGGGCGAGGGGAGGGGGTTATTAATTGCGAAAAGCATTTAATTAATGAAGGGGCAGAATGCAGCACTACTGCTGTACTGCTTTTAGTATTGCATACAGCAGAGGGAGCAAGAGGATCAGCCTGGAAAATGTATTTATAACATTGCTTAAATGTCACAAACAGTGACAGTGGACACTGCAGTGTAAAGATCACATATTGCTAATGCTTATGTTAAACATGTAGCCTTGTAACATAAGGATGATGCATATTATGAGCAGGAAAGAAGATATTGAATTCTATATAAAGCATGTTATGTTATATGCTCAACTACTGTGTACTATTGTGTTGGGTTCAGAGAAAAACACACTCAGAAATAAAATGGGTTCTTGGAAAAAGTGTAAAATTCTCCTTGATTTCAATAAAGCTCTAAAAAAAATGGTATAATGTGCTTATAGGATCATCCGTTACATATTTTACTTTTACATAGAAGGGGAGGGCAGGAGAAAGCTACTCTCTAGTTGTGTGAGTGATGAATCCTAGAGTCAAGGGAATGGACATATCACCATGCGGCTTATTATGTGCGATAAATCTAACGTGTTTTTAGCCTTTCTCTCTGGCTCTTTTTGGATCTGTACCCATTGGTTTCTACTGCTAGCTGGCTAACTAATTCTATGGGCTGGATCCAGACTTAAGTAAGTGCTTGAAATTAGTTACTTCTGGTTAAACCATGTTGATTGCAGGGGGATTTTATCTGTCGCTCTTACTGGAAAGTTTATTTTCTCAGGCCATGGTGGGCAACTCATAGGAAAACCATCATCAGCAAACTGGATATAGCTGGATAAGATGTAGGCAGATCATCCAAATATTCATAGAATAATGAGGCCAAAGGAATGTTTAGGACAGACAGTTTTTCAGGTGATAAGTACATGACTGTGATCTGTCACTTGTAATTATTTTAAAGAGGACACAGAAATGACTGAAAGAGAGCAAAAAGCCTCAGACTAGGTTTATAGGGCCTGATCCAGACTTCTGCCGATGCATTGTGCGTACTAAGGCACAGCAGCAGCGACAGCCGGGTTATTCTCTCCAATATGGTCTCCATTTCTTCGGAACCATTTGGACATCTTGTTGACGATGAGGATTTGAGTGATCAGGTAGACAATCGGCATGAGGAAAAAACATACAGTTACGCCGGCTGAAAGCTACCCTGACTTCAGCTAGCGTAACAGTGTGTAATTACACCGGCCACAGGAGCGTGTCTGCTCAAACCTGCCCTCTCGCCCTCATTTCCTTACCTCCCCCCGCTTTCCTTCCGTAACTGTTGCGCAGTTACGGCAACCGTAACTACACAACAGTTAGGGACGTCTAATCCTATGGAACGGGTTTTCCTAACTACACCGGGAAACATCTGCCCGGAGCATCCGCAAATCGGCAAAACTGCCGATCTTGTGCATACGGCCACCGTAACGACGGCGGCGGCCGTAGTTCAGGAGCAGCCCCATATAGTGGAAGGAGCAGAGTCTCTAACAATAGAGATCAATATTACCAGGCTTCTGTAACCGAAGTGAAGAGAGTGTTATGTCAAAAGAAATTGGACCATTGCTCAGGAGTCCAAGTTTTACCCAGTGAAATGACTAAATTGCTTGTAATATGTTTAAGTAGAAAGAGGCGTTGTAATGCCGCCTCGGGGAGTGCTTAGGTAGAGGTGGGAGGTGGGGGGATTTAGATTAGCCGGGGAAGGCGCGGAGAGGCAATGTCTGTGTGGAGTTTTCTTCTTAAGAAGGAAACTATGCACAGTTAGATAAGGTAGCCCTATGGCACTCTAAAAACGGGGGGCGGGATAGTGGCAGGACGGTTGAGTTAGGTGTGGATCTCGTATCTGTGAATACAGTCCATTATTATTATTAATATTGGACCAGATCCAGACCCCCCGCAGGCTTTCTGTACTTGCGGGGGTCTTAAAGTCTGTATAGAAGAGGAGAGTGAATTCTCCGTCACTCCCCTCTCTCACACGAACTTTATGGCAGATACGCTGCCATAAGGCTGCCCTAACTCATACGTGCGAATCAGCGGTACGTCACCAGTTTACATCATATATGCAACTTTCCTTGTACATCACGGAGAATCCATGAAGAGTGAGTGACCTCCCCGACTCCCTGAAGTATTTCTCCCTGATCCTGATTCAGCTCCATTGGGCCTATGAAGCGGACAATTTCTTTTTATGCAAATTTGTTTATTAGCATCCAAACATGGCAATGACATATCAACTCCATAGTATTCCATGAATGCAGATTTTACATTACAGCAATTATGAAAACAATAGCAATAGTCATTTATCGCAAATTGGGGAGGGGCAAAGGCGGACAATTTCAGGGAAACTAAAACTGTCAGTAAGCTAATACCCCTTTCACATCTCACCAAAAACTGGGTTATTACCAGGGAAAGCCGCAACAACCTAGGTCAAGGCACCGTGTCAAAGGGGCCGTGTGCCTTGACCCGAGTCTAATAACCTGAAAATCTTGTCAATCACCTGCAGTGTCACCTATGTTTATCTTTTCAATAAAGATGAAGAAGTCACTGATAATTTAACAATTTTTTAATTCTAATGCTGTCATTTTTATAATTCATAAAAAGCTTTCCTAGCAGTGCTAGACACAACCATGGGGGGATCAATTCACAAGACACACCCCTTTGGTGGTACAGGACACACCCCTTTGATGGTACAGGACACACCCTTTGGTGGTACAGGACACACCCCATTGGTACAGTGCCTTATAATCTTTCTGATATTCATATGCTAAATTTGGCTAGTATGCTTTACATTGAGAACACCATTAGAGATTAGGATGGGAATTTATTTTGTACAATATTGCAAAAAATTTGGCTAATACACAGTGTAAATAGCAGAATCACTTTGCTGTGATAGGGATAAGTTTTATTTCATGCTGCATGTATTATCTAGAATTCAGGTTTCATGTTATTTTGTTCTAACTAACAAAACCAGCATTATATTATCTAGACTGGACTAGCAACCATTTTTGGAACTGCTGGATCCCTACTTCCCACTGTTGGATTTCTACCTACCCCTTTGGAACCCCCATATAGTGACTATCATTATTGCTTGAGCGCACCCATATCCCTCAACTATATGTTAACTTAGTTTTTGCATTGGAGTTGTACTAGGATACTCTAAATCTCATATTTTAAATTTCTTCATATCAACTGGGTGCTCCAATTTTTACTTTTCTGTCTTTTGGACAGTTGTGATGGAAATGACAATTTGATGGTGTGTAAAAAGACTCATCTTGATTGTAATAAGGGGCCCTCGTGTTTGTATTATGTGAGTGTTTTGTTCTGATACTTATCAGATTTGCATTGACGTTTCTTGTGAATAGCCCATGGTTAAGGCTTCCTGACTGTCAGTTTCCATACCACAGCCACTCTTATTGGTTTCTGAGTTATGCAATCTTCATTTCTCAATACTACTTCCCACACCAACGTCTTTTTCTATACCTTCTTTCATGAAGCCAGCAAAACAAAACTATTTGTAACTCTGAACTGAGATATCACGTTTAGTGAAAAGGTGTCTTCCACAGTCAAGACAGTCATTCAGTAGTTGTCTCTATGGAAACTCACTTCAGATAAGAAACAGCCATTAAAATATTATACTTAAAGTGGAAGTCTCAGATATAAAATTGTTGTCATACAGCCAGCAAAGCCCCAATATTAATTTTTTTTACAAGAATCTCCTGCTGCACACAGTATGTATTATTACCCAGAGAGAGAAAGGGCAACCAGTGGATCTTGCTAATGCTAATGATCCCAGCTATAGGTATATGTTGGAACCAGTGGATCTTGCTAATGATCCCAACTTTAGGTATATGTTGGAACCAGTGGATCTTGGTAATGCTAATGATCCCAACTATAGGTATGTAACCAGGGGTGTATATATGGGTCCAGCTCCCCTGGCAAAGCACCCCCCCCCATAACCCATTTACTCCCAGTACTCACATCATCATGTGCCTCCAGCACCTCTCCCCCAGTACTCTCATCATGTGCTTCCAGCCTCCCCCCAGTACTCTCATCCTGTGCCTCCAGCCTCCCCCCAGTACTCCCATCATGTGCCTCCACGCTCCAGCCCCCCCCCCAGG
>WWET01005077.1:82086-98985 GCA_011038615.1 Limnodynastes dumerilii
CTAGATGGTCCTATTTCGATAGGGCCATTCTCTCCCAGCCAGTTTCAAACTGGCTGGGATATCACTTGCTTATGCCTCGAAGATGCATAGCAATTGATCCCCAGAGCACCGAACACGGTGCCACGAAAGGTGAGTGGCTAAACTAAGCCCAACCTTTCCCCTATCCCTAACCCTCCCCATCCATTACCCTAACCCTCCTTTCCCCGCACCCTGACCCTAACCCTCCCTTCTCCACAGCCTGACCCTAATACTCCCTTCACTATGGCCTAACCCTAAGACCCTCCTCCCCGCAGTCTGACCCTAACCCTCCTTTTCTATCCTATCCCTATCCCTTCCTTCCTAAGTGCCTAACCCTAACACCCCCCAATCCAAAAATGCCCCAGAGAGGTTACTCGCTCCTCTGTAGTTGTCATCCTGCGGGTCTGCGAAAATGAATGGGCGAGTATGCCGATCGGCACACTCACCCATTCATAACAGAAATTTCTAAAATGTCCCCCTATTCGAAATACAGACAGCCGAAAAGTAACTTTCGGCTGTCTCTATTTCATAAAGGGGGTCATCGGACCGGAGACTGCAACTGCTCTAGACACCACCCAACTAGATATACGATGAACTTGTATAACTTATTTATTATACATTAGATCAAAACATAACATTTTATTTGCTAAAATTTTATAAAATTGAATTGAAAATTTGATATATTGAAATGTAATAAAATTAAACATAATCAATCTTAAATTACAGGATATCCTATAAAACAGCCACATTGAAAGGTGGTGATTTTCTATCCCAAATCACTGTGAGGCAATTCATATCTAATTATCCCACAATTCAAAAATGTTCCGTAACATGCGTGTGTGTTATCTATGTCACTTTAGGCACTTTGGGCTGGATCCAGACTTAAGAAGGACCTGATTCAGACTTAAGAATGCGTTAGGTTCTTAAATATAGACAACTATTAGCAAGGATACTCCCTTAGCATGCCCTGGTTTTCAGGTTCTTATGTGACTTATGAGTGCCATAGGGCTCCATTAACTAGGTTCGCATTTGAAAGCGTAGGGCGTCTAGTTAGCAACGTAACTGCATAACCGCACCTTCATTTGGTCATTTAAATGCCTCCCTCTACCCAAATCTTCGTATCTGCCGAGTTAATTATTCACGGCCCTTTTTGCGTATGTTACTACGAACCTAGAGATTTTAAGTTCGTGGTGTATAAGCACAGAATTTGCGTTCTTAAGTCCAACGCAAGTAGCGTATAAAAGTTACTACGCATGCTCAGTGCATTCCTTCTTAAATATACGCACCTAAAACCAGAAGAATCCTTAAGTGTGAAGTGAAGGTCCAAAGTGAGGAAAGTTACTCCTGGGCAAAGCATATTCAGGGGTAGTCAAGTTAATTGTAGTCTTTGAATTGCTTACTCCATACATATACTGACGAGCTTTACTTTAACACTGTTATTTAGACTTGGGCTAAGAAATGCCACCTCTGAATTCTAATACTGTTCAACAGATGAAATATGACTCCCCTGCAATCAATATGGTTTAGCCCAGGATAACTTTCCTCTTAAAGGACCTGATTCACACTTAAGAAAGTTCTAAAAATAAGAACTTAAAGTTACGCCTGGGCAATATCATGTTGTTTTTGGGGGGAGTCAAGTTAATAGCATTCTTTGCATGCAGGAATACATCTTCGAATAGCTTGCTGCACATAGATACTGACCAGCTTTAGTATTACACTGTTATTTAGACATCGTCTGGAAATTATCACCTCTCAACACTAGTGCTGTTTGCAACAGATGAAATATGACTCCCCTGCAATCACCATGCCCAGGAGTGACTTTAAGTTAAGTTAAGTTAAGTGACGTTAAGTTCATGTTGATTGCAGGGGGAGTCATATTTCATCTGTTGCAAACAGTACTAGTGTTGAGAGGTGATATTTCCCAGCCCAAGTCTAAATAACAGTGTAATAGTAATGCTGGTGAGTATCTGTTTTCAGTAAGCTATTCAAAGATGTATCCCTGCATGCAAAGAATACAATTAAATTGACTCCCCCTGAAAACAACATGGAGTAACTTAGGAGTAACCCCCTGAAAACAACATGGTTTTGCTCAGGAGTAACTTTAGGTTCTTATTTTTAGAACTTTCTTAAGTGTGAATCAGGTCCATAATTTCAAGCTCCTTCTTAAGTCTGGATCCAGCCCTTTATGCATAATTTGTATAATTCTAACTGTAAAGTTTAAAGAACTTGCCATTCATGCTCCAGTGGGGGTAATTTAACTTTCCGATAATGGCAATCACAGGAAGGACCTAGAATATTTTCACTACATGTTCTAATTTTACATGTTCTACCCTAAAGTAAAATAAGGTCATTGCTTATTTCATGTCTAACGTTGTGGTTTTCTTTCTGATTTGTCTGATCTTGTGATATTTTTTATTTCACAATTCATTTTTTTTAAACTGAATTAATTGAAGTATGATTATAGCAGGGGATGTTGGTGGCTTTCCTACCAGTACTGGAGGAGAACAGCGACTTCACTATTCTGGCTTCTGAAAACACAATGCAAAATAAATTAAAAGCAAAAGAAAAAGAAAAAAGTTTTCAAAGGAACATTCCGTAATAGTGGAAATCCTCTATAGAAATAAGACTAACTAACCGCAAGCATGTGAGCTTAATGAGGACTTTGAATGCCTATTTGTACCTTAAGAACCAACAGATTAAATATATATTAGTACAACCAAAGCATATGCAGATTATTATACTGGTCTATGGCCAGTAGTTATGAAGAATAAGGACTAGATTTGCTAAACAGCAGAAAAGGAAAAATGAAAATGTTGCCCATAGCAACCAATCAGATTCTGTGTTACAATCTTTAGTATGTAATAGGAGAGTGAGAGCTAGAATCTGATTGGTTGCTATGGGCAACAGCTCCACTTTTCCTTTTCCGCAATTTTGTTTATCACTGACACTCAGGACTTCATGTAGGGGTATACGCGTGGTATTTTTTGCTATATTTTGCATAATGCATACTGTGCATGTTTCAGAAACAGGGGCAGGCAAAGAAGGCCAATTTTCAATTATGCACAATCTAAGGAGATGTGACATATGTGATATGATTCCATTGCTTATTTAACAAATAGACCACTAAGAAAGTTTTAGGCTTATCAGACAAGGTATAGAATTTGTAATACTCTACATAAGACATTCAGAGCTAGATTTACTAAACTGATCAATTGGAAATCATGAGATGTTGCCCATAGCAATCTGATGGTTGCTATGGGCAACATCTCCATTTTTCCTTTTCACACATTTAGTAAAGCTAGCCCTCAGTAATGAATTCTGTTTGTGCTGCAAATTTCATCTCAGGGAGAATAGTAATACAGTTTATTGCAAGCCCTATTTCATTCCCGTAATTGGTTAGCCAGAAAGGAAAATGCACAAGTATCTTGTCAATGACATAATTGTACAACTGGATAAACTTACAATGCTTATAGACACCATATACTGACCGAATATATCCAATGAGTTTGGGTCCACATGGTATTGATCATATATGTAGGTCCCTGTCTGTTTGGTTTTGGATTGGAGAACACGGGTGAGCGCTGCCTTTACCGAGGTCACTGTGACATATTTACTTTGAGAATTAGGGACATCCAGTATCACCCAAAAGAAAACTTTTAAGCTTCCCTCTCTAAAGAAAAGAACAGGAATTACAATTTATAATATGAGTCAGTGTCAGATGCCATATATCTAAACTTCTAATGCATGTCACAGAATGTGAATTTAAGATGCAGAATGCGTGTTTTACTTTAATAAAAACATGACTTCTACTACAATTTAATGTACACAAATGTTTGAGTGAGATATGATAGTTCATAGGGGTAGATCCAGAACTAGCTACGACAGGGGAATTGCGCATGTCGCGTGCGTAATTCCTCTGCCATCTAACTTGTTCGCATGCACACATCCTTATTATGCATGTGTACCGGCAGACTTAACTTACCTAACTTAGTTACATACGCCTGGCTGTACGCAAAAGGGGCTGACCACTAATTTAGAGAGTAGAGGCGGAGATAGACATGTAAATTAGGGGGCGGTGCGGGGAAGCCCTGTTACGACTACGTCTAGTTAAGGTAGGTATCTGGACACGTAAGTAAGTGTCCAGATTTACTACCGAGAGCAGGGAGTACAGGGAGCGTGCACTGCCCACTACGCAATCATACTTACAGGCCCTCGCACGCACGTAATGCGTGCATGGGTCTAGATCTGCCCCATACTGTATGATATACTTTCTGGATTGGAGGTCTGTGAAATCCAAACGTCTGTCCGACCCCCTCCGCATTTATTTAATTAATCTGCACCAATTAACTTTCAATACCTTTACCCTACGTACCCTTCTGACTTTTTGTGGCCTGTCGAACGGATCGTCTATCGTATGGAACTGATTTCTATATAATAGGAGATATGCGTTTAAAACGCACGCAACATCTGGAGGGCGGGCGCACACCTCCTCCAGACACCACACTTACACCTCCCTTTAAGAAGGGCATCGTACTAACTCTGGGTCCACTCCTAAATTATATAATAATACTGCACTTTGAATCTTAAAATTACAATTTTACCTTAATCTTCAAAACTTAAAAGTAATAAATAGAATTTTTACTGGAAAAATCATTTTAGTGAAAAGAATTTGAGACGCTAACAGCACATTATATCTTGTGGACACCAAAAATTATGTGTAGCTGCATATAAATGGAATTGATGTTATCCTATTATATGAGAGCTGATGACACACATAGATAATTAACAGCATTGTTACAAAACTTCTAGTAAAAAGGAACACACAGTCTTCATTAACTTATTTTACACTTGACCAATAAAATGTATTTGTATTGTAATGTATCTATATATTTGCCATGGTAAATGCATTGTGAGTATGTGTATCTATATTGGTGAATAACCCTTACACTTTTCAAAGGATCTCACCCAAAAGCATAGACTGTGCTGGAGTTGTGATATGTGGCCAGTTCTGAAGACAACACAAGAGCAGTAACCTGAAGAGAGAATACACAGTGAGTAGAGAAAAGAACAGTAAAGGGGCAACACAAATTGTGTGCTCACTATCCAAAAGAATGTTGACATAAAAAAAAAAAATCACATCTATATATTTATTGAACATCTCATTTCAAAGCCATGATCATGACTTAGCAACAGTTGATCCTCCTTATATCTTTATAATAGCATACACTCATTTATCCACTACATACTTTTGGAAAGATATAATCTCTTTTTTTTTTATCAATAGCTTTAATTGAAATACGGTAGTTTAAATGCTGAGTTACAGAATATAAAAAGGAAATAGGGGAGTGAAAAACAAACAATGGCATCAAAAAAGGGTTTGGGGGGGAATGTAATGTCAGACATGTTCTCTCCTAATAGCAGTACCATTACAAAACAGGAGCAGTGTTGATTAGTGTTACTATTAATGCTTGATCATTTTGCTTACATTTTGCTGATCACATGACCTTCTTTCAGTTCTGCTGTACTTCCTGGTGCTCCCTTTCAGCTACAGGTGTAGCTCATCACTCTGCTGGACCTACTCCTCAGGTTCCTTATTTAACTCACTGCACTCTCTTGTCAGAGCAACAGGTTTGCATCATCTACTGACTTGTGTCCTAGAACTTGCTTGTGTGTTCTAGCTTCCTTTCTCCTGGTCATAAATCCTTGGTTACAGCTCTCCTTGTGGTTTTAATTGTTAATTCTCCTTGTGTGTCCGGTTTCTTGCACTCTCTATGCATCCGGTTTCTGCACTCTTAATTTCCTGTTTTTCATCATTGTACTCCCGCACCCCTCGGATTTTGTTCACCGACTTGGCATTTGTGCGCTAGTCCATAGGGTCGTGACCTGCAACTTACCTTCAGCCAAGTCCGTCCCTACCATAAGGGGTTTTGGTGAACACCTGGCTTGTGGTTAGACTCCCTGCCTCTGGTCCATTTTTGGACTGCCACTGAGTTCAGTGTATGACATTAGGTGGTGTAATCTCTTCTGTGTAACCAGATAATTACAGGTGTTTGATTTTATACATTGTTACCAATGGTTGTTGCCAAAATAGGCAAACACATTTAGTTAACAGGGTTTCAATACTAGGCTAGCAGAGGGGAAATAGAAGGGGGGGTGTTGATATAGATAAAAGAGGTGTAGACTAGAGGTGAGACTAGAAAACAGGCAATTCACTGGTGGCTAGTCAAAGTGAAGTATAATAACAGAGGGACTGACTCTCATAATACTGAGCA
Organism: Limnodynastes dumerilii; assembly: GCA_011038615.1. NCBI lineage: Eukaryota > Metazoa > Chordata > Amphibia > Anura > Limnodynastidae > Limnodynastes > Limnodynastes dumerilii. The sequence goes on from WWET01005077.1 coordinate 88,377, forward strand.
AAGCCCTAGAGGCATGGACGTTATTTCTACATCTTTAAACCTGGGGATCCATAGCTTATTTAAAATGATGAAATATTGCCCTCAGTAGTCAACCTCAATGTATTACTATTGTACTATATTTGGAATTATATTATACACATAGGTGGTTGATCAGAATAATTTATAGGAAAATCAAGTGCATACAATACAGGGGTAATGTACACAGAAACAAAGGACAAACCACCTTCAAGGCATTTCTGCTCCTTGTGGTCACCAGGAGGTCTCTAAAACATCCTCTCTAGAGCAACACCTCTAGCAGATGCTTGTAAAAATATAAAGGCCCTGGTAGTCATGAGCTACTTGGATATTCTGAAATCTGGTCCTGAGCATTGCTCAGTTACTTACAGTTGTGCCCATTGAGAACTTTCTAAAAAATTTCCCCATGCATGGTGTGCTCAGCTGCTGGGGAAAGTTGAATGGGGCTTCTAAAATCATTAAAACTTGTTTATTTAAAATTTAGTAGCTAATAGCTACCTGCAGCGATCAGACAATACAGCTGACGTCACCCATTCAATATCCTACAGAGAGAGTGTATTTCTCATGGAATGGGTGATGTCCTCTTCATTATCTGATCTCTGCAGGAAGCAGCAGCTGATTAATGATTTACTAATGGGCTACAATCTAGCTTTCCTACCATGTCACGAAAGATGCATCTTAGATCGGAAAGTTGTATCTGAGCTCCGCTGTACTCATGCTCCATAGCCAATAATGATGGCAGTAGAAATGGTGACAGTCCCATCCCAGACTCTGGCAGGTGGTATTTGGTATCCAGATACTGGAATGTGCATTTAATGTTAAATTAAATACACAAATGTAGAGTTGTGACAGCTAAAATATAGATAACACTGGACCGGGGCTTAAAATCTGTTTGCATTGATTTCGATCCCCTCTGTATCCGCACACATATGCAAGCACTTGGAAGACTACTCACAGAGTTCTGTGAGACTGAGGCGGCTCCAGGTTTTGCAGTGTCCTAGGCGAAAAATTAGAAGGAGTCCCATCAAATAATCTTCTGAGAGCTATACCATCTCCGGGGCACTGTTCAGCGTTACCGTGGCAAGCAGACACCCGCTCTCACTTCTGTCCCAGCCCTAGGCTATAGTCTGCGATTAGGTAAGATGTTATTTGCGATGTTTGGTCTGGGACCTTCTGAGTCCCCTAACCCACAGGGCCCTAGGCGGCCAATTATGCGGCCTATTCCTAGGGCCGTTTCTGCTCTGAAATAAACCTTACTTTAATATTTCTGATCCGTCCTCACATAAAATGGCGACAAATTGGAAGTGAGCATGTATTAGCCAGATGAACCCCCACCCTTACTGTACATGGTAATATTAATCTCTTTCCACTAACAATCACACACTGTCCATCCTTTGGAATCTGCTGGAAGTGTCAAAATCCTGAAAGCTGGACTGCAGTGATTGTGTTTAAATCGCGGTGCTTGGATTCATACGATTGCGCAAAGGTGTATGTTTTCTGATAGTAGCTCTCTGAAAAAGGCCACTTTGCTTAAGTTCGAATTCACTCCATAGATGTTTCATAACTGTTCATAAGTTGTATAATACACATGAACTCTTCTATCTCAGACTTGTCTCACCATTGAAAAGCAGAAAAAATATTTCCATCTGAAACATAATTGTGTCCTTGAAAGCAGGCATAAAAATAGTGTCATAAAGCACACAAAAAGGTTTGTGCGTGGTACACCCACACCTGAATCACAAATGACAAAAGCAGCATAGCAGAACATATCTCGTTTTTGTTTCTTCAAGTGACCACGCTTGTATGCCATGTTACTTGGTTTATAGAGTGGAATTTTATGTTTAGCATAATGGAATGATTACGCAATGTTATATATTAAGAACTATGGATCTGATTCAGAGATTGAAAAGAGAGGAGAGTTATTCCTGGGCAAAACCATGTTGATTTCAGGGAGAGTCAAGTTAATTGTATTCTTTGCATGCAGAGATGCATCTTTGCTTTTGCTTACTGGTTACAGATACTGAGCAGCTTTACTTTTACACTTCTATTTAGACTTGGGCTTGAAAACATCACCTCTTAACCCTAATACAATTTGCAACAGATTAAATTTGACTGCCCTTGAAATCAACATGGTTTTGCCCATGTGTAACTTTCCTCTCTTATTTTAAATCTCGGAATCAGGTCCTATGTGATTTTCAGTCTGTAGGTGTGCTTGCAGTCCTTACAGTGGTATAAACAAAAAAATAAATATTTCATTCAATCTGTGTGCAGGAAACTCAAACAAGTTTTAAGATACTGTCATAAATAATTTATGGCCATGACATTACCTTAATTTTTGTTAAGGGAGAACTCCCCCTTGCTGGTGATATTGGGCCGGATTCAGAGCACCGAGCACATTGCATATGCTCCCGTTGATTTCCTGTGCATGCGCAGTATCTCAAGTTGGAAAACACCGGGCGCATATGCAATGCGCTCGGTGCTCTGAATCCGGCCCATTGTCTGTGTCCCAGATAGTCTGCTCCAGCCTGTCTCTGTTATTGTTTTTGCCTTGTCCTGTCTGTTTATCTTTGGCCGCCTAGTTTCCTGCCTTCCTCTTTAGCCCTGCTCTCCACTGGATCCCTGTTTGTTCATTGTCCTGCCTTGGTCTTGTCTATCTCTATCTCCTTCCTGGTATCTGGTTCTTGTTACCATATCACTCTTTACTTGCCTGAACCCTAGACACCTAATTCTGGAAGCAGGATATTCTCCCATTGGCTGTGCACAGCATAAAGCCATAGCTTCTGCAGACCACACTTCACAATAGGAAAGCAGACATTCAGATATATTACCAAGAATTCACAAATGCATTAATCCATTTTCAAATCCACTAGATGAGGCAGCATACATTTTCATACTGCTTTCAGTTACAGGGATTGAGTAGTAAAGGAATGGATAAAATCTTACCAGTTTGTTCAAATAGGCTGATTCCTTTTTGAATGAGTTGGTGTCAGGACGCAAGAGGTCGCGAGTCAGTTCGTGGCTCACAATACGCAAGTTACATGCATATAGTTTATTTGTTGTCAGCTCTGGTTTGAAATCCACCTCTATTATAATTAGGACAGATTGATGTGTAAGTAAGTAAGTTATAACAATATTATCATTATAGCATTAACAGTATATACCTAATGACTGATTACAAACAGCAAAATTCTTAAACTTACCATACACAGACTAGACTGGATTTGCACTTACTTGTGTAATCCATAGGTGCGGATATGCATGTATCCGCACCTACTTCTGCGATCCTCTCTTCCGCCGCCACTATTGGCACTTACGACTGCCATAGGGCAACCTTAACTCACGTGCGTATTTTCCCTCTTAAGGAGGGAAAATACGCACAGAGAATCCCGAGCCCTCCCTCCCAGCCTAATCTACATCCCACCCCCCACCCACTTTACCTAACCTGCAGTCTGCCTTGGCACGTCTAATCCTACCTAAAAAAACTATGTGCGGTCTTTAAAAACCTCATGTAGTTTATCTACGTGCCTAAGGGCTACATAGATTGCATAGTCACGCTGACTACGCATGCCCAGTTAAAAAAAATCCTGAAATGACGCACCTAAGAAGCCTCTGCTTCGTAGATGCTTCTTAGATGTGAATCAGGGCCATTGACTCAATCAATCCTTTGCCATTTAAACTGGGGATGGATTGGTAGTTTGTTGGTAGGGACAATTCAGAACTTTGTGGGAGTGACGGAAGTGGTTTCTCCAATCGCTCGCACATACAGCAGGGATCTGCTTTTGGATCCCCACTGGCACTATACTTGGAGCTCCGAACGAAGTGCGATGGTATGTCTGGATCCTGTAGTATGCCTCTAAGAATGTTTTATAAGGAAACATTATTAATTTATTAATGAAATAACCAATTAACCCTTTATGAAGTCTTTTGCTGTTTTTGTGTTTGTGAAGCTGTTTCTATGGTTAAATAAATAATGTGATTGTAAAACTAGAGGAATAATACATTAAACAGTGTGACAAGGCCGGGGGTGGGGAAATTGCAGTAACTTAAAGCTCATAGGGGCAAATTCAATTGAGCACGACAGGATGAGGTGCAAAGTATGCCTATTCCCATCTATAACAGTAGCTGAACATCGCAGGTTTTATCTCGCACCTCTATTGAGTGCAAGATAAAATCTGTGATTTGAATATGCACGATATGCCGTTCCGGATGCATTTTGTACTCAGTTGAATCTACCCAGGGAAAAGATCTCATGATCTACCAGCAGTCCGGGTTTTCCAGGTCTCTTAACTGACACATATGTAAAGACCCACAGGTATTAGTCATTATCTGACCTGTAATTCTCTGAGGAGACCTGGAAAACATGGAAACATGGAGGTTCGACTTTGTCATAAACTTTATGGCCCAAACCCTTAGTTCCACATTGTGTTAATTCCCTTGCCTCTGCTTATTCCTATAGTGCTTCTCCATCATTGCAAGTCTCCTACCTAGAAGAAACCATGTCACACCAGCTGAGGCAATAACAATGGCAATAATCCAGAGGGGGGCAAAGCTCAGACAGTCCCGGGGTCTCCATCGGCTCCTCTCAGAGTTTACCAGGGACTCTGAATCCTAAAGGACAAAAATGATAATGAACTTTATATTAGATTATTGAACACATTATTAGACAGTTTAAATGTACATATTAAATAGCAAATAAAAAAAAAAGATGTATATTGTGTATGTATAACAGGAATTTCACTAACTCAAAACTGAAAGAATCTTGATATTTCTGTAGCTAAAGGTCAACAATAATAACCCATAATGGGATATTACTAAGAATCATTTCTTGGTTTATTGTTGTAGGTTACTTGTAATATAACACCATTGCTGTCACATTCTATGCATTAATATTCATTACAAGGAGCCAGATCCAGACCTAAGTTCTGTTTACGTACGATCACGTAGCATATTTACGATAGCGTAAGTACTAAGCACTCCCCTCGCTCGTACGTAATTTACTTGTTTTACGTTTACCAAACTCTACCTTAACTTTTCCAAGAGTAAGTACGGACCTATGTAGTGGATTGACGCACTTAACAGCTCAACCCGGCCCATATTGTACAATTTAAATGCCCCCATCCGCCTACAAAGCGTATGTCCAGGTGTCGTATGGATGACCCGCCCCTTCATTTGTATTTACGCTGAAGTTACGTGCGATCAGTTACGTTGCTTAACATCTACTGCGCACATGTGCAATACTAAAGCTGGCCATACACTAGGCGATTATCAGCCCAATTTCCCAATTATCGGGTGATTGGGCAAATAATCGCTCTAGTGTATGGTACAGATCAATTTTTTAAACGTCAAATAAACGCACCAGAAACACTCTGGATTATTTGATCTTTTGACATGTTTGATTTAAAAGCTCCCGATATTCAGCAAGCTGAATGGCTCCCTATTGTTCAGAGCTGCTGCTGCTTTATATCTATGTACAAAGCTGCTCTGATAGCTCTGAAGGTATACTTTACAGCTGTCAGAGCAGCATAGTACATAGATATACAGCAGCGGCTATTGCAGGAGTAGTACAGATAGGGATCTGACGAATTCGCGCTGTGTGAAGCGCGGCTTTGGCAGATTCTTATCTGTATTATGCATGCAATAGCCGCTGCTGTATATCTATGTACTATGCTGCTCTGACAGCTTTAAAGTATACCTGCACAGTTGTCAGAGCAGCTTTGCACATAGATATAGCAGCAACAGAGAGCGCTGCCCCTCCCCTCTTCTGCTAGGATTATCGGTCCCAGCAGAGGAGGTGTATGGTGCCGATAACAGGGCATTTCCCTAGCGGGAAATCGTCCCGTTTATCAGCTCACCCCCGATAATCGTCCTGGTGTATGGCCAGCTTAAGAGGCTGATGAGATACTTTTTGGAGAACTCAGAAATGTTTATTATCATTAAAATAGTATCACTTATTCTGCAGAACTTTACAATTATTAACACAGGAGTCAAATAAAATGAAGTATCAGACAAAGAAGTAGGAGGACCCCTTCAATAGGAGAAGCAGAGATGGTTAAATACCACATATTTCATATTAGTCTATTAGGCATTATTAATGAAGAAATAGCACATTTAATCATAATCCATTAGTAGAGAAAGTTATTATTGCTAAATAAATGTAACAAGGTTTTAAATTGCATTGAAATATTGTGATAGAAACACTGGTTTAAAGATGTGGCCAAAGCAAAGAGCCCAGGTTTCAAAGAGGCTTTGCTTAGATTACATTACATGGAAAATGTCAAAAAAATCTAGAATATAATGTGCAGAGTATTTGCGCATCTGCAAAGTCCTATCTTATTTATAGCATTTTTCAGCAACTCTGAATGGGACTTAAGGAAATGGGGCAGACATGTCCCCCTCTCCCCGTAGTCTTAGCCGTATCAGCAGCTGCAAGCCTCTGCCACTTAAGCATCTAAATGAGTTTTTAAATGCTTCCATTTGCAGCATTTAAAAACCCATTTAAGTGCTTTTTCTCTGATGGTACATTAATGCCAGAGCATTGAAACTGTATTCTGCTACTATGCTGGCATTAAAAGAAAAAAAAGAAAAAAGATTGTTATTTTTTTTATTTATTTGAATTTAACCGGATTCAGACTTTAGTGTTTTTTACTACTGCGCATACGTAGTTAATTTTTTACGTAATCTACGTATATCTTTTCCTTACGTAGATTGCGCATATGCAGTCTCCTATCTGAAATAGTCCCCCATATTCTTTAATAATTCACTTTAATAACTAACTTAAGCATATGCCTTGTACAATGCCATGAAGATTTTCCAAGAAGGTGGGTGAATCACCAGACCTTTAATATTTATTAAGGGTTTTTCAAAGTGTATGAATCTTTCGTGGGCAAGTAAATCAATTACCACTAACAGTGTATGCATTCCAGGTCTCCTTGTTGGAGTATAGGTGTGTTCATATGTTAAACGATTGCCATTTCTGTAACTAATGGTCCCCTATCCAGACTGTCAGAGGCTATATATATAGGGGACCATTTGTGACAGAGATGGTAATCATGGAGGAAGCCATTTGAAGAAGAACATCCCTGCCACCTCTAGGGCCTCATTTACTAAATTCACTTTTGGACAGCGATTAGGAATCGTCAGCCATTGCGGCGATTTTGCCACAATTTTTTTTTTTTATCGCGGCATTCACTAAGTCGCACTTTTTTATGGTGATTTATAATCGCTGTCGCTGTTCAGGGATTTTTCCATGGATTAATCACCGTGGGCCGGATCCAGAACTACGTCCGTCTTCCATAGAAGATCCTTGGAACCCTTATCATGCTGATGCTGATAGTACTAGAAGGCACAGCATGGCCATGCTGTGCCTTCTAGTACTATAAGCGACAGCATGGCAAGGGTTAATACCATGCTACGCTCTGGCCATTCTAAAAAAAAAAAAAAAAACTACAAAAATCACATAAACATTCTTTACAAAAAAAACATTACATACACAAACATACATTAAAAATAAATAATGTGTGACCCTTAGAATTAATTAAACTACAGGAGGCCACAGAGTGTACCCTACTGGAGAATACCTCCCCTCTGTCCTCTGCTTGTTCCACTTTCCCTTCTCTCTCTCTTCTTATTCTCTACTCCTCTATGTTTCTCTTAGTTTTGTGTTTTTCTGATATGTACCACTTACCGTCATACATAATTTTCTGTAATTTACATGTATGCTATAAATAAGTCTGACAATGTTAAGCTGATTAGTGCAGATGTATAATTAATTTATAAGTCAGCTATTCACATATCGATATTTTGTTATTTGTATGATGTTTTACATTGAAACCCATAAATAAAAAATATATAAACTATAGGTGGCCACTCTAAAAAAACCTATGTGTAATGTGTGTTGTAATTGTTAAAAATAATAAAATGCAGTATTAACTGACCATTCAGCAGTCATCTATCTTGGGATGACTTGCTTGAAGATCGGGATCTGTTGCAAGAAGAACGGGACATCTTGATTAAAGTTCTGATCTTGTTGATCGAAGATCTGGCCATGTTGATTGTAGATCTGGACCATTGAAGTTCTGCTGCCTCCTCTTCTCCGTCTTTACACGGCGTCCTCCTCCTTCCTCTTCTGAGGTTCCGTCGCTAATGACCATGTGGTCACTAGAGGTCCTCCTTTTATAGTGTCTATGACGTCTATAGTACTATCAGCGTCAATATGATAAGGGTTATAACATGCTGCGCTTAACTTTTTTAATATGAAAAACACATGTCAAACATGTTGACAGGTGTTTTTCAGCTAAAGTGTGTGTCGCTTTCAATGAAAGCGCCACACACAGAAGGCGTTTTTTTATTAGCCGCTTTCAGGACGAACTAAAGTTAATTTTGTAAAATCACCTCTAGTCAATCCGGAGTGGCCTATGTGGATGATTTTTTGTCTGCGATGTTTGCTGTGTCGATTTTGCTAAAGGCTTAAATCCCGGGACTTTGCCTTTAGTAAATGCGGCGATGGCATAATCGCCCACCAAAGTCACGGGACTTAGGTCAATTTCAGCAAAATCGACCTTAGTAAATGAGGCCCCTAGTCTGAAGATCCCCTCAAATAAACTTTTATTATTTTTGACAATGTAAAATTAAAAATACGTTGTAAAGCTAATGGGGTTGATCCAGAACTACGTTTGGCGTACGTTTACTCTCGTAGCGTATTTACGCAAGCGTACCTTCTATACACTCCCTTTGGCCCACCCCTTGAATGTACGTATTTTGTCAAGATACACTTTTCAAACCCTACCTTAACTTTTGGCAACGTAACCACAGTGATCCGCACACGTACGTATGAGCAACATGTATTTAAGCAGCTAAGCACGCCCATACTGTGCACTTTAAATACAAACCCCCGCCTGCTTAACGTATTTCAGACGTATTTTGGACTCACGTAAAATTGGCACGCCCACTCGTAAGTATTTACGTGACACATACGTGAATGGCCCATACGTTCACAATTAAGCTACGTTACTGAGCGTATTTTCTATGGTGCGCATGCGCAGTACTTACCAAAAGGCGATTTTACGTCTCCGCCACGCGTAAATTCGCTCACAAGCGTTGTTCTGGATCAGGCCCAATGTTCTTTATAAGAAGGGACACTTTACATTATTACAACAATATACATGTTACAGTAGCCACGGGTACCTTGGCATGCTGGCACTTGTGGTACTACAAGTCACAGTATACTCTAACAGCCATAGGCATGCTGTGCCTTGTAGTACTTTAAGCGCCAGCATGCCAAGGGTTAATGGCAGGCCGAAGCATTGCTACAGCATGTATTTATAGAGAATAAGGCTTTTTAAAAAAATTCTCTTTTTTATTACATTTAATTACTTCAACAAAGGGAAAGCCCTTAGTGTTTAAACAAAAATATAAATACACACAATACCTTTCATTCATCCCTTAGACAAGAACATGTTTTTTGGTGGAATAGCTGAATAAAACTTGTAATTTTTCTGATCTATGGAGAACAATTTTACATTGTTCAATCAGTATAGATATTCTCACTGGGCTTTCTCTGTGAAGATCCGTTCTTGGATTTCATATCGTTCCCTTAGGCAAATAACCATCTGCTTCTGCAAGTGCACATTATTAAACTATCAGTTTTGTCATGGGTTGAGCTTGTGGGAATTGACCTGGTGCATCATTACACAGCTGAGCTCAGGGATTTCCTCCATAAAATTCATCAGCACAAAGTTCAACATATGCCGCCAGAACGTCTAATTAATACCCAGAAATGCATAACAATGTGTTTATTGCATGATGATACCAAAAGAAAGAACTTCTTCAAAAAAACTTGTGAATCGCACTTGGATACATACGTCCGGATATGCGATGCAAAAACACGAACGTGAACATTTAAATAAAAATGGGCAGAGGAAGGCATTTAAATGAAGGAATGTGGGCGTGACTAACATGAATCGAATGTACGGAGGACACCTATGCACTCAACTGCTGACGGAAAGTTACAGGTGGTCTATGGACTCTTAAGTCACCGACAGCATGGCCGAGAGAGGGGAGTGTCATGGGTGTGAGGGGGTGTGGCCAGCGCCAGCCGTGCGTATAACTGCGTATTTTTAAGGAAACGGTTCTCTGAATACAGCCTGATGTTATGAAATAGCTTATAATGATGATTACTGGAATAGTGAATCAGTGAACAAGAGATAATAGTGTAGAATTAGATTTTACATTGAGGGTGGAGCAAATGTCCAATGTCTAAGGCATTTCCTAAATGTTCAGTATTATTAGTCAAATGGTTGTAGCTAATACAATATTACACCATGTCCTACTTGTATAATTCTAAATAATTTGAATGGTGACGTATTGCAGAACTCTCACTATTATTATTATTATTATTATTATTATTATTATTATTATGTGCTGTTTGAAAGATTCTTTTCCAGTATGCCAGGCCTGGCCAATCCGTGGCTCTCCAGGTGTTGTGAAACGACGAATCACAGCATGTTTTGTTAGGTATCAGCTATGGGCATGCAGTCAAAGCATGCTGGGACTCGTAGTTTCACAACACGTGGATAGCCACAGGGTAGCCCAGCCT
>WWET01005078.1:13857-32030 GCA_011038615.1 Limnodynastes dumerilii
GAGACATGATAGGAATACTGGTGAGCTAGATATGAAGAGGAGGAGGGAGATGATGGGGAAGGGGGGCTGATGAAGGGGAATTATGAAGAGGATAGAGAAATGATTAAGACAATGGGGAGGAAGAGGTGATGATGAGAATAGAGAGGTGATGGAGGGAAGGGGAGTGAGGAGAATGATAATGAATAAGGAGGAGATGTATAGGCGTAGCGTGCACTGGAGTACATTTAATGTGTGTATATGTGTGGAGAGAGAGACAGATGTATATTGTTTTAAACATATGTATAAAGTGTTTTAAACCTGGATGCACAGCTGTGGCCCCAATGGGTTGACCACACCCCCAATGGTTTAACCACACCCTTTTGACGGTGTGCCACCGCGGCATATTCATTCCTATTACACACCAGGAGGGGGGCACACCTCTGTGAGAAGGGGGAGGGCTAAATTCTTGCGCCCCCCCAAAAAAAGTTGTGACACCCCTGGCTAGTGGAATATAAATATGCTCTTGAACACTCCAGTTGTTTTACATGGGGTAATTCCAGAGGACTGGAAAGTGGCAAATGTCGTCCCTCTGCATAAAAGTGGAAGTAGGGAAGAAGCTTCAAACTACCGACCAGTGAGTCTAACATCAGTAGCAGGGAAATTGATGGAAACACTGTTAAAGGAACAAATTGTACAGTATCTTAAATCCATTAGAGACTGTGCAAAGAAGAGCAACTAAAATGGTCCATGGCCTTTGTAACAAATCATACCAAGAAAGGCTAGAGGAACTAAACATGTATAGCTTGGAGCAGAGAAGGGAGAGGGGGGACATGATAGCAGCTTTCAAATACATCAAGGGTTGGGACCGGCTAGAGGAGGGTACCATTTTTCTAAGGAAAAGGTGTAATAGAACACGAGGGCATGAATATAAACTGGAGGGTGGTAGATTCAAAGGAAATGTGCGGAAAAATTACTTCACTGAAAGGGTGAGAGATAAGTGGAATAGCCTCCCATCTGAGGTGATTGAGGCCAATACAGTAGAACAATTTAAACATGCTTGGGATAAATATAAGGGTATCCTAAATTGTAAACCAAATTGAGGGTAAATAGGGTCTAGGGTCAGTATAGGTTTAAATAAACAAATGGGCAGACTAGATGGGCCATGTGGCTCTTATCTCCCGTCACTTTCTATGTTTCTATGCCAACTTTTCTTTGATCTTAAATTTGTTTTTGCTGGTTTTCGATTTTATGGTGGTTATGGATTTGGTATTGCAATTCCTGCAGGCTGTGCATTTTGTGCAGTGGAAGAAGCCTGGTTGATTTTTGTTCAGCTAGGATTCTTGGTGGTTTTTGTGTTTGGAGGTATTACACTTCTGACTAATTTCTTTCTTATATTGTCTGTACTTTTGTATACTGTAATTGTTTTTTGGGGGAAGATTTTTTTGGAGATGTTCATCTTGGAGTAGGATAAGTCAATGTTTATTTAGGATTTGTTCTAATTATTTCATATTGTTTTGATATTGGGTAATGAAGGTGAAGTTTTTTTGTTCGGTATGGTATATTTCTTGTATTGCTGTGTTCTAGTATGAAATCTCTATCAAGGTTTGATGCTTCTTTGCATTTTTTTTTCTACAAGCTGAGTATAAACAGAAAGTAAATACATGAATTTGGTATGTGACCAAATAAAGCCCATTAGTTTTGACAGAATGCTTTTCCAGAACTGCCATATGCACTAAGGTTTCAGTATTTGAAATTGTCTACTGTCATCTTTGTATGTATGATCATTTTTTGTCAATAAATTCTTGTCCATGTCACTTTAATCAATGTCTTTCCAAACAATATATTTTAATCTTTGTTGCCTTTTGTTTGCCAGTTAAGTCACACTGCATGACACTACTGTATTTGCAGAGTAAAAGATTCTTGCTGGTGACACACTCTCTCAAAATTTCCTTTTAAGTTCTGGCCAATGTCCACAATTCATACATTTTATTGCTATTTGTGACACAGAGCACAGCTCACAATCTACCAGAGCGAAGGATTACTCCATCTTTAAGCTGTTTTTCAAATAACAGTGTTAAGTAATGAGGTAAATGCTACTTTTTTTGGTATAGTTATGTGGAGAAAAATAACCATAGATTATGGAAAGAAAAAGATAGTTCTTGAGAGTTGGTGGCTTAAGTTGCACACTTAATTTGATTTGAATTAGTCCAAAATGCTCTAGCCACTATAGCAGGGATTGCCAGCCCTGTAATGAAAAACAAACAAAAGAAACAAAGAATAGTGGCGAGCAATATGGCTAAGATAAAATACATGTACATAGAAAAAGACTTCTAAAATAGTAAACTAGAAAAACGTATTAACCTAGGAGACAATCAAAAAATTATATAAAATTCAGTACAATTAGAATACAATAGGTATAAAATAAAATAAAATAAAATAAACAAGCGCTTGGCCAAAAGAGTGTAACCTCCAGCAGGAAAGCACTGTGATGGCCAAACACGTGTTTAGGGCATCTTTACACGTTTCACAGCAGTAGCCTATTGCAGTTTCCTCAGAAGGGAAAGTTAATGTTTCTCCTTCAGTAACCATGAAGCAACAAAGAACTTACATTGTAGCTGGTGTTTATTTCATGAACCTGTTTATTATTTGTTGTTATTTTCTTTTTGTTTTTACATTTGGTATGGTGATTTTTTGGGTGACAATGGACCAGTTCCCATTTTTCCCCGATTTACATGTGTTCAGAATATATTTAGTCTGCCTTTGCTTTATGTTTATGCACATGTGTCAGTGCTACCCCATCAAATGCACTCTATCCCATCCAGACTTAAGTGAATTGACCTACCTGACACCTTCCCACAGAGGGACTGAGCTGCAAGTACAAGTGGGCGGAACTTCTTACTTATTACATTGAACAGTATCCTCTTCCTGTCACAGGAGTCAGAAAAGATGTTATGTTTCCAGCGAGGCGAGGGGTTAACTGTGTGATCGAAAAATACAGTTAATGCACCAAGCAGATGACGGGATTTAATTTATGATATTATAGTTGGGAAAGATAGGGTTATTTTTTGAAAGTACAAGGAAAATGCAAGCTACTAGAAAAGCACCTATGTTCAAAGATTTTGTGATTTATATTTAAAGAATGGAAAAAAAATTTCCCCAGCAAAAGTTAATAAAATCTGGGTTCTGCCTATTCTTTCAATCAGACGACTTTCCAAATTAGATTTATAGAAGACAGTTTGTTTCTAGGCACATAGGGCCTGATCCAGCGCTACGAAAATTCGCAACGACGGGCGAATGCGAACGTACGCTCGTCGTATCAACCTACACGCCCCTAGCACTCCCATAGTAAAGTCCCTGCTTACGGCGGCTATACCCTACACTGGGTACGACCGTCGGCCGTACGAATTTTCGCAGAGAATACGCTGAGAAAATACGCTTAGCACGCCCATACTGTACAATTTAAATGGCTATCCCCGCCTCCCTGTAGTAAAACGGGCGCCCAGCCGACCATCGTAAAAAAAATACGCCCAGCGAGCGAAAAATACGCTAACGATACGCTCATGACGCTCGGGCGACCGGAAGCTGTCATACAGGGCATGCGCATTGCGAATTTTCGTACCAAAATACGCAAAAAACGGGCGTACGCTCGGCCAATTTCGTAGCTCTGGATCAGGCCCATAGGCACATAGCCTAGTCTACCTACATCTGTCACATACCCACCTTCGATATCCTTCCAAGTAACATCTACTCACACTCGTCAATATGATCTCCCATGTCAACCTGACTGATCATTGTCACCATCCCTGCTGACAGTTCTCCCTGTTTCAGTTCAGTCAGTGTCCCCAAAGCAGGTGACCACAGATAGGATGGTCAGTTACTGCTGCGATTCTCTACGGCCAGTGGCCAGCATTAACCTAAGCCTTTTCTGAAGAGCCTTGGTTTTTTTAAGGTTAACAGAGCCTATGTTTTCCACAGGAGAACAAATCTGTAAATTGATAGATTGATGAACCTAACCATGGCCTCTATATCAAATAAATGAACTAATTTTGCCTCTGTTTTTAAATAAAATACGTACCGTATAATGATGAAAAAATAATATATAATGCCTCATAATAATAAAAAAAAATGAATAATGAAAATTAATCCTGCATTGAGAGAAGTACAGAACAGTCCTCATTTCACTTGAACCGTCCAAAGAATCTGCTAGGATGATATCCTCAAATGTCCTTGGAACACTTAATGATCCTCATCCACTGCTCCCTACCTCTCTTCCCTCATCAACATTCCCGCCCTCTACGTTCTGTTAACCGGCGCTGTCTGACCTCTTTACTGATCACCACATCTCACGCCTGTATCCAGGACTTCTCCCGTTCTGCACCTCTGCACTGGAATGACCTCCCTTCTTCAGTCTGACTCACATTGCAGGTCTTCAAGAGTTCACTCAAAACGCACCTGTTCTCCACTTAACGTCCTCACTGCATCCTTCATCTATCTCTTCTCTTCCTTCCCCCTCTCCTCCGCTCACACCAGCTACACTTCCTTCCCCCTCCATATGTTTTCTGTAAGTTTTTCCCTCCCACATAGTGTGTTTGCTCATGTGAGCAGGGCCCTCCATCCTAGTGTTGTTCCTTCCTCCACCACTCCCCCTCACTTTATACCCTCTTTTCCCCCTCTGCTACCCTTTTACCCCATCCCCACCTGGTGGCTCCCTCTCAACCTCTCACTGCGCTCTATCCCCTGCTCCCTGATCTTCCAAGCTTGACACCTCGCATTTTGCCTTGTGTTCTGTACTTGATTCACTTTATTTTTGTGATATTTTTATAGTCATATTATATTTAATATAAACTATGCTGTCCATCCCTACCCTGTATGTCTGTACTGTATTTTGTTGTATTTTGTACGGTGCTGCAGACACCTTGTGTCACCTTATAAATAAATGATAATAATAATAATAATAATGATCAAGTGTTCCAAGTACTCTAGCAATGTGGGAGTTTTAAGACCGATCACATTACAAAATGACAGCTTTTGTGAGTTGTGCATACTGCAAGTGCCGCACCAGTACGCAATCTGTGTGAACCAGTGTTTACAATTTTTCTTCTTACAATGGGTCCTGGCAGAAGGACAAATTGTTGCTGCAAGTAGTAGGGGCTAAGATATTAAATAGATGTTAAGTGTATGAAAGTAATATTCAGACTTCTGAACCATCATCATTTTAAGTGTGGATGAATCAGATGTTTCAGGGTAGGGTCCATCAGTCAGAACACTGGGTGAGCAATGGAAGCGGATCACGTTTTTAAGGTTTCTGTTTTCTTCTTATTTGTTACTCCATCCAAAGCCATCTTTTCCACTGGACACGATGGGCAGGTGCCTAAGGCCCCATGAGTCTAGGGGCTCCTTGAGCAGCTCTGACTGTCCTAAAGAGTGCAGTCAATCTGAAAATGCTTTGCCGCTGGGGAGAGTACCTGACTGCCAGTTTCTTGCTAAAGCGGGGCATCCATGCGGTCCTGGCACACCTTATGGCTGTACTGCTTGTGCAAGGGATCGGAGCCTACAGTAACAGCCCTGGTAGCATGTACTAGTCACTACTTGCAAAATCGGTGCATTAGCAAGAAGGCAGTAGCTTGCAGTACCATGGCACAGACATAGTGCCTGCAGATAGATTGTGGGGGCACAGTGTGATGAATTATCATTTATATGTTGTAATGTTTGTGTTTTTCAAGGCTTATAAAGTTAAAAAGTTACTTATTTGTTTCCATGAATGGATTGGTAGGGCCCCTGTGCATTGTTTTGCCCAGTGCGTACAATACTGTTAAGACGGCCCTGACTCCATCTTCTAGCAGCATAAAACTATAAAAGATTTTTAGAAGGCAACTTTTTCAGATTTACAATTGTTGCAAAGAGCATCTTAACTGTCCCATAAAGGGGAAAACATTTTTGGATATTTGATCAATTCAAAATATACACATTTTACATGGAATATTAATCTACAAAATATTGCATAATAACACTTTGTATAGTATAAAATTTAAAATAACAACCGATAAAACTATGTTACATCTTATTTTTTTTATTGCAACCAATATCAAGTCTCATCATAACTGAGAATAGTATACAATTGTAAAAAATTAATTGGCAGCATTTTAGAGATCAGGGACATCAGTAGCTAAGCATCTATTAAATAGACCCATCAGCTATTTGCTGTTCCTTCTGTTTATTAAGTAAATTAGACACTGGCAGCATAAGAAGCTGTGCAAAAACAGTGAATTTATAATCAGGAGGCCTCCTCAAAACCCAAGTTGCTTTGGAAATGGTATGCAACAGAAGGGAAAAGAGCCAATCAATAGCTGATTCAATGAATATTTAATAAGCCTGATGGAAAATTTCAAATCCCGAGACTTCTGCATTAATTCTGTTGCTGATTTATCAAGACATTATAAAAAGAGTGCATTTTTCAAGTGTTTTTTTTCCCAGATCTTCGAAAGATGAGTCCCTTAAGTTTTAGTCTCTAGGCTATAAATACATTATTATTCTTATGATACATGTCAGTTGCTAGAATTTTAACGTTGCTAATACACTTACAAATTACAGTTTATCCTTAAAATGAATATACACAATGCAAAGTTATAATTAATTAATAAAATACAGCTTCAGGAAAGAAAAACTATTTGACAAGAAAGTAGCTTTATAAAGTACTTTAACAGATCACCTGTCTCTGAAAATCAAGTAAACTCAATAGAAATGTTTTGGGATGTTTGGAATGGAGAAGGAAAAATAGAAGATAGTTTAATGTATTTAATATTCTTTACATGAGTTCATATGTGTAATATGTATATATTTGTGATAAACAATAGAATAGGCTCTGCTCACAAAGGACCTGATTCACACTTAAGAGTGAATTTGCGAACGTGCCCAAATATGCTCATCGACGAGATCCGTAAGAGTGATTTAGAGATAGTAGAGAATCCAGTTAACCGCACCTCCAGTCTCAGGACTGCTAAGCACAGACGGTTCTCTAAGTGCGTAGATTTAGGCGCGGATGTTTTTCCTTAATGTGAATTATACGGAGGTTCTTAAAGTTAATCAACATTCACTTATCCACAACTAAATGTACTTGTTGATTTACAACACAAATCATATTTTTATTAATGTATAATCTATTATGTTACTTTTAATTTAATGTTTCAATTGTTTTTTTTTTTTTTTTTACAAATTTAAACTTGTCACATTGTAAGTTTAACCCTTAATGTGCCGTGGACCAATGAGCTACTTGTAAAGTGTTTGCAAATAAGTTTGAATAGTCTTTTTTGGAATTATTTTATTTATTTCATTTCTTTAAATAATTATAATTTAGCTGAATTATTTATGTTATTTTTAAATGTAAAAGTAGTTTATTTATAAAAATGTTTATTTTAATTTTAATTAGTTGGCGATGGTTTCCGTGCATATTTTGAGTTCTGGGCATACGCAGTATATCTATTCTTAAAAATACGCAGGGAGATTGTGTACATTTCTAGTTGTGAATATGGCCTACATTGTTTTGCTGTTGTTAATTTGTCAGGAGGCATACAGCATATAATGAGTTCCAGCATATGAATAACAATAACCATACAAAGTTTCAAGTCCCTAAAGCTTGCTAACACCTAACATGCAATGTTCCCTGTCTAGTCACTGGCAACTAACTGCCATTGGCTACCCTGTCCATAGCACACTAGCTATTTCATCTCTCCTCTCCAGCACTAATGCTGCTACTTAGACCCAGGTCTTCCACCTGTATGATAATGTGAGAAAGCTTAACACTTTGTGTAGATAAAGGCTGCATCCTACTAGCAATGTCACAAGGCTCTCTATAAGTCGCCTGTTCCCCTGTGGCAAACCACCCTCAATTCACAATGGTAAAAAATGGTGCTTAGTAATAAAAAGATTCTTAACTCATCATGAAAGATTACATATATTCCTCACAACATTTTAAATACATAACAGCAACTTATTAGAGCAGACCATATTTGCAGGAATACTCAGAGGAAAAAAAATTCTGTCACCATACAATAGCACAAATGAACAAAGTGCAAAACAAAATACCAAAACAATGAACAAAGTGCAAGAGAAAATTACAAACCAAAAAATTTAGAAAAAACAACAACAAACAGAGCAAAATAGAGTAAAACAGGAGTTATGAGGGTTAGAAGAGCATTGAAGAGGTTTGTTTTAAGGACATGTTTGAAGATGTGCAGGCTGGTAGTGATAGTGTGATTGAGCAGGATAGATAGTTCCAAGGGAGGGGTAACATAGGAGAGATTTTGGAGGTGATGCGAGAGGAGGTGTTAAGGGAGAAGGCAAGAAGATGATCAAATGAGGAGTGAAGTGGGTAAGAAGGAATGTATGCAGGGATCAGATCTGAAATGTAGGGAGACTCTAAGCAATTATTAAAATAATAAGTGAGGATGAGAATATTGAACTGGATTCTGTAAGGGAAGAGGAAGCAATGGTAGAATTGTTTAAAAGGAAAGGTTTAAGTGAAATATTGAATGAGAAAAAAAGAGATAAACTGCAGATTTGAGAATTAAAAAAAAGACAAGAGAGGAAAACCTTGAATTAGTCCAGTTGAGAAATTACTTTCCATTATTTTATTATGGAACACCTTCATTTTGTAACTACAAGGAACAAAAGAAAGGTCCAGCGCTTCAAACAAACATTATATAAAAAGGAGGTTTAGTTCACAATAAAACCTCCTTTTTATGTATGTGCTGACACATAGTGTTATATAATGTTTGTTTGTAACACCGGACCTCTCTTTTGTTCCTTGTAGTTACACAGTGGTTATTTTGGTTCTTGGCTGCACCTCTCCATTTATATATACACTTGTAAACATTTTATATGTTGAATTAGAAGTCTGGATCCAAATCCAAGTAGTGACCTGGGGTGCCCTCTTACCTTACCTAGATAGGCAGGAGATAAATAAGATGCACAAAACAAGCGGCACTCCCAGGATTTGAAAAAATACAGTTTACACAGGAATCAAGTCCTTCTTCAGGGACAGAATGTGACAAGTAATGTACATAAGTGAACATATAAATAGCCAACTGGCTAATACACCACTCACCCCTCCACCAAACAGCGTGTCCCAGCTGGAACGCGCCAAAATCGCGGATCGCCCCGTTATCGGGCATATCCACGTCATGAGAACGGTGCCACCGTTCTCATGGCAACATAAAAACAAACATCGCCACGTGTGGCAATCAGGAAGCAGAGGGGACTGCATAGAAATGATCCTGCGTGTAGGAGTGTGCTCGAGTACAGAGTACACCAGCGCGTCAGAGCAGCGGTGGACGTCATGACAGGGGCGGGCCTGAACTGATGATACAATGCTGGCCAATGTAGTGGGTGGATAGTTGCCATGGTGCTGGGGAAGGCACAACGGACGCGTATAAGGACAGAGGTGTAAACAAGAATGTGCTGCGTGTACACAGGGGCGGGTGATAGGTTGGGGGAAATAAACACAGCCAGTAACTGGTGTGGATGGGATAGCCTGGAGCATGTGTGTGATCATGTAATGGAAATGTGTGTATGTGGATGAGATGTGCGGAGGGGCATGGGGTAAGGAGGTGTAGAATGTGAAAGGAGGGGGATGTATGATGAAAGAAATGTGAAGAAGAAAACCTAAAGAGAAAAAGTGGTGTGTAGGAGAAAAAAGGGGGAGGTGTGAGTAAAAGAATGTGTAACCAACAGACTAAGAGTGGACCATGTGTCCTGTGAGCCCAGAGAGGCTGGGTACAGTAGAACCACATAGACAGTGTATAGAAACAATCTGTCACAGGTCAGTGACAAGATCAGGATGGTGGCACAGAGGCTCCAATCCAACCCAAGAAAAACAAAGGTACTGTAGCTTAAATGGTGCATATACATGAATGAACCAATGACAGAAAATGAAATAAAAATAAATATAAAAGTAAAAATAAAAATAAACAGTGCTGATGGAGAAAACATGAGATGAAATAACATGAAATACAATGAGATAAAATGAAAGAAAACGACAAATGGCCAAATCACTGAGCCTTGTATCCAAAAGTAATGGGCCTATAACAAAACATCAGCCCAACTAGTCAAGTATTCCATGGTAAAAATAATATAAATATAAATACGTCACATAACAAAGTGTCACTAATGCCACTTATATATCATATTAGATGCGCCAACCAAGATATGGAAAAGACATGCTCCACATCAGTGGGTGGCATAACTAGAAAGTATCTACCATATGAGAGAGACCACTATGTGTCCATCAGCGGACAGCAGGATCTCAGAGTTCAGTCTGTGAGTGATCAGAGTCACCGAAGTCATGTGTCCACAGAGGAAATAAGGGTATGGAGTGAAATCGGCCCAAAGAGGGACATCCATGGAACCAATCTGTCAAAATAAAGCAAAAAACATGATGTCAGCAATGGGTCGCACAATGGGAAGGCATATAAATCAAGGGGTTTGTAGAATGGCAACTCAATCAGGTATGAAAGGTGAACAGAAAAAGGCAAAACGAGAAAAAGAGAAAAAGGGGCTGTTCATAAGAAAGGGGTAAAGCTAAACTGTTCGTTCAATCCGAGGGGTGAAACAGTTCTGAGGCGGTGGATCCAAGTGGATTCCAATTGTAACAGTTTAGAATCTCTGTTGCCTCCTCTTTTAAGTTCTGGGATGTGATCCACGATCTTGTAGCGAAGTGATGCCAAAGAGTGGCGACATTCTGCAAAGTGGCGGGCGACTGGTTGTTCACTGTGTTTACCGGAGATGGCCAGCCTAATGGCTGATCTGTGAAGGGCCATACGTTCGCGAAACTGCCGTTTCGTTTTGCCCACATAGTATAGACTGCATGGGCATACAATGATGTATACCACATGTGTGGATGTACATGTAAGGTGGTGCCTAATCAAAAATTTCTGGTTTTCATGCGGATGGGAGAAAGAAGGACCTGTGTCCATGTACCTACATGTGGTGCAGTTGGGGCAGCGGAAGCAGCCCAATTTGCCAGGAGTACTCTTGTACACCGTGATGTCTGATCTAACCAATCTGTCCTTTAGATTTCTGCCCCTTTTATAGGCAGGTAGTAGTTTGTAGTGTTTAAAGGTGGGTAAATCGGGGTCAGTGGTGATCATGGGCCAAAGGTTTTTGGCCGTCCTTTTAGTGTGATCACTAGATGTACAATATGTGGTGACCCATGGTAGAGTCTCCTCTAACCTCTTGGGAGTGGGGGGTCTTAACAGGTTTGACCTGGGGATGTCCCGCAATTTGTGTTTAATGTCTTGAAGGTGTTTGTTGGGACTTGATTCCTGTGTAAACTGTATTTTTTCAAATCCTGGGAGTGCCGCTTGTTTTGTGCATCTTATTTATCTCCTGCCTACCTAGGTAAGGTAAGAGGGCACCCCAGGTCACTACTTGGATTTGGATCCAGACTTCTAATTCAACATATAAAATGTTTACAAGTGTATTTATAAATGGAGAGGTGCAGCCAAGAACCAAAATAACCACTGTGTAACTACAAGGAACAAAAGAGAGGTCCGGTGTTACAAACAAACATTATATAACACTATGTGTCAGCACATACATAAAAAGGAGGTTTTATTGTGAACTAAACCTCCTTTTTATATAATGTTTGTTTGAAGCGCTGGACCTTTCTTTTGTTCCTTGTAGTTACAAAATGAAGGTGTTCCATAATAAAATAATGGAAAGTAATTTCTCAACTGGACTAATTCAAGGTTTTCCTCTCTTGTCTTTTTTTTAATTCTCAAATCTGCAGTTTATCTCTTTTTTTCTCATTCAATATTTCACTTAAACCTTTCCTTTTAAACAATTCTACCATTGCTTCCTCTTCCCTTACAGAATCCAGTTCAATATTCTCATCCTCACTTATTATTTTAATAATTGCTTAGAGTCTCCCTACATTTCAGATCTGATCCCTGCATACATTCCTTCTTACCCACTTCACTCCTCATTTGATCATCTTCTTGCCTTCTCCCTTAACACCTCCTCTCGCATCACCTCCAAAATCTCTCCTATGTTACCCCTCCCTTGGAACTATCTATCCTGCTCAATCACACTATCACTACCAGCCTGCACATCTTCAAACATGTCCTTAAAACAAACCTCTTCAATGCTCTTCTAACCCTCATAACTCCTGTTTTACTCTATTTTGCTCTGTTTGTTGTTGTTTTTTCTAAATTTTTTGGTTTGTAATTTTCTCTTGCACTTTGTTCATTGTTTTGGTATTTTGTTTTGCACTTTGTTCATTTGTGCTATTGTATGGTGACAGAATTTTTTTTCCTCTGAGTATTCCTGCAAATATGGTCTGCTCTAATAAGTTGCTGTTATGTATTTAAAATGTTGTGAGGAATATATGTAATCTTTCATGATGAGTTAAGAATCTTTTTATTACTAAGCACCATTTTTTACCATTGTGAATTGAGGGTGGTTTGCCACAGGGGAACAGGCGACTTATAGAGAGCCTTGTGACATTGCTAGTAGGATGCAGCCTTTATCTACACAAAGTGTTAAGCTTTCTCACATTATCATACAGGTGGAAGACCTGGGTCTAAGTAGCAGCATTAGTGCTGGAGAGGAGAGATGAAATAGCTAGTGTGCTATGGACAGGGTAGCCAATGGCAGTTAGTTGCCAGTGACTAGACAGGGAACATTGCATGTTAGGTGTTAGCAAGCTTTAGGGACTTGAAACTTTGTATGGTTATTGTTATTCATATGCTGGAACTCATTATATGCTGTATGCCTCCTGACAAATTAACAACAGCAAAACAATGTAGGCCATATTCACAACTAGAAATGTACACAATCTCCCTGCGTATTTTTAAGAATAGATATACTGCGTATGCCCAGAACTCAAAATATGCACGGAAACCATCGCCAACTAATTAAAATTAAAATAAACATTTTTATAAATAAACTACTTTTACATTTAAAAATAACATAAATAATTCAGCTAAATTATAATTATTTAAAGAAATGAAATAAATAAAATAATTCCAAAAAAGACTATTCAAACTTATTTGCAAACACTTTACAAGTAGCTCATTGGTCCACGGCACATTCTGGCACTAGGGAAAAGCTTCATCAATGCGGAGCTGCTTTAGCTGAAGCAGAAAATCTACTGCTGATAGTGACTTCCTCCGTTCTGCAGTAGCTCTGTGTACCGGCCCAGCCCCCCAGCAGGCCACCTGGCATTTGCCAGAACTGCCCTATGGCCAGTCCGGCCCTGGCAACAGATGCTACTGGGAATGTTGTTACTAAGGTATTCTTGGTAGCAGGTAACAGAAAGACATGTAGGAGTTATCTTGGTGCACTCTTAGCACTGTGATGGCGATATGGACAATTATCCATATCCATGTTTATTTGCACTTGCCCCAGCTTAAGAATAATATAATTAAATAACTATAAAATTATTTTTTTTTCCCTTAGCTTGTTATTAAACCTGGAAAAATCAATAAAAAATATAATGTATTACATTCAGACTTCATATACACCCACATACCAGGTCAGTAGACTAGGAGTTAAGGATCCAAGTTAATTAATAGGAGACTGTTGAAGAATCACTTACTTTACAAGAAAACATGAAAGGCAAAAAAAAGAGCCATTTTAAAGAATCCCAGAGGTGCTGACATTTATCTTTTATAACTGGGCCACAGAGGTTATATGATGATGCTGGTGGTGCAGATAATTCTGAACATGCTGAGAGGGACAGAACCTTCCCCAAACCTTTCTTCTTGGACAGTAATTGAACTTTGGAATGGTTTGTAGTGTTATATTTTTTATTGTGATTTGTATTATTACTGTTGTGACTAATAAGAGGTTATAAATATGTATTAATCTCTGTAAAATACTTTTTTTTTTTTAACCATTTTAGAGCAAGATGTAATCAATCCAGATTAAATAAGCTCCATTCATCGTCCCTTAGGGGGTAATGTCGGATTGGGCCAAAAGAAGCACATTGTTTAAACTACAGTCCAGAAAAAGAGCAGTGGCCAGGCAGTGCACATTTTATATGTATTACCAGAAGGGAAAGACATTAGCACGAGTACATTTTATCTAACAGAACAAACACTGTGGGGTAAATTTATTAAGGTTCGACTTTCTTGAAATCGATTTTTTGGGCGATTTTTGGGGGGATTTGTAGAGTAGCTGAATTTACTAAAAAAAAATCGATTTGTTATAAATCACCACACTCCATGTTCCTTAGTTAAAAAAAAAATGTAAACAAATGCATTTTTCAAGTGAAAAAGCATTGCACGGGCTACTATTAACTCTTAGCATGCTGACACATATAGTACTGGAAGGCACAGCAAGCCCATGAGCTGCAGGGCATGCTGAGCCTTTTAGTACTATTAGCTTCAGCATGCCAAGGGTTAATGTGCTGCTGCAAAGTCAATAATGTGTTAAAAATGAATGTTACATGAAAACCATAAACTAGTGTCCCTGATGTAATGTAATGTAATAATAAATTGAAACCCCAAAAAAGTAAAGCCCCGTTATGTGTTTAGTTAAATAAAAGTGTCCCTTAGTGTAAAAGGAATAATAAAAAAAACACATACTCACATTTTAGTAGTCAACAATTTTGGGAGAGTTGCTTGAAGACATCGTCATCTTGCTTGAAGAATTTTCTTCTTGTTCTTCAGAGATGCAAAAATCCTGTCCGGCTCCTTCAGGGGTTCCGATGCTAATGAGGCTTCAGTCACTAGAGGTCCCCCTCATATAGCATCTATAAGGCCCAGATCCTGGGCTATGGCCGACAGGGGAATTACATAAAGCACATACGTAACTTCCCTGTCTAGAAGGTTGCACGCATGCGCACAACCTTCTTATGATGCCGTGTCGGCGTACATATCTAATGTTACGTACGCCGGTTCTTACGAAAAGGGGGCTTTCCCCCCATTACGCATGTCGTATCTCCGCTGCGAAGGCCGAGATAGACATGCTAATGATGGGACAAGGTGAGGGAAGCCCCATTTCCATCAGGTATGCGGCCGTAAGGCCGCATACGTGATCGTAAAAATTAGGATAGGAATCTGGACACGTAAGTGTCCAGATTTCCTATCGACAGGGGAAGGATCCGACCCTATGGCTTGAATAGCATTAGTCATGAGTCAGTCTGAGGGAGCTTTTTCTTGCTGTGCATGCATGCAATTTTGTACTAATTAAATGTACTGGCTTCAGCAGCCAGCCTTTTGAGGACATCTCTTTGCTCTAGTACTACAGTTGTGTGTCAAATTGACTACGGGCATTACAGTTGGGCATATAGGGCCTGATTCAGACTTAAGAAGAAGCTTGAAATTAAGGACCTGATTCACAATTAAGAATTTGCGGCTTTTTAGGTGCTTATATTTAAGAAGGGATATACTGCGCATATGTAGCAACTTAATGTATGCAATTTATATTGAACTTGGGACAGCTCTGAATCACCACTACAAACTGATTTCTTCAAGATTTATAGTAACTTAAGAATGAAGGGGCGTACCGGGGAAAATTAAGAACAGAGATAAGAAAAGTCTTTGGAAGGCATTTAAATTGGGAAATCTGGGTGCAGTTAGACAAAAACTTTCTTATTAGCCACCATACACACACAACTATGAGCCTAAAGATAAGGTAGCCCTATGGCATTTGTAAGTAGGTTAAAAAGCTGAAAACCGAGTCAGGGGAGTCGGTGGGCTACTTTTTGCTTATAATTAAGAACCTAAAGCATTCTTAAATGTGAATACAATCCTAAGAGAGGATCCTGGGCTAAGCCATGCTGATTTCAGGGAGAGCAAAGTTAATTGTATTCTTTCCATGCAGGGATATAGCTTTGAATTGCTTACTGCACACAGATACTGACCAGCTTTACTATTACACTGTTATTTAGACTTGGACTGGGAAACATCACCTCTCAACTGTAATACTGTTTGCAACAGCTGAAATGTGACTCCCCTGCAATCAATATGGGGAAGCCCAGAAGTAAAATTTCTCTCTAATTTCAAGCTCCTTCTTAAGTCTGAATCAGGCCCATATTTAACTGGGGGCATTAATGTGGACTGTTTTAGAGCAATGGGGTTATTGTATCTCTTGAGTAAATGAACACAGAGCTTCCCTGTAGACTGTGCTGAATGCAGAAGGGAAGAGAAGGCAAGATCAGAGAGAAGCAAGGTGTTGAGAGTCTAAGTCAGGGTTGCCGACTCTCCCGGAATATCCCGGTATCCCGGGAGAGCTGGCAAATCTCCCGCAAGCCCCGACCACACAGCAATTACTTCTGTAATTCCTAGCGTTACTAGGGATGTGCGGGGCTTGATGATGTCATCAAGCCCCGTCCATCTCCTGAAACGCTAGAAAATACAGGGCTTAATGGCGGGATTTGCATAAATCGCGTCATTAAGCCCCGTCCCTTGAAAAAATGAATGGCTTCCCTCTGGGATCTCTCGGAAGGAAGCTCTAAAAAGTCGGCAACCCTGGTCTAAGTATGTCATTAAGAAGGCTCAGAGATGGGGGCATCTGCAGGGAAAGGAATCACACTATTTTGACAAGAAAAAAGGATGACAAATATTATATAATTATATGTTTATGCTATAGCTAATTAATGAAACTGGATTGTACATTTTTCTCTCTATCTATAAACCTAGCTCACTCTGTATAACTTTATTATTGCAAATCTTACCATGTTTTTCAGGCTTGGGCATCCTATGATTTGCAACATTTCCATTTTTCCTTTTCCATTTTAGGAAATATAGCTCTAAGAGTTAAGGATCCAAGTTAATTAATAGAAGACTGTTGCAGAATTGCTTACTTTACAAGAAAAACTGAAAGTAAAAAAAATAGCGACGGGTGTTTAAATGAAAATGGGCACAGTTTATACCAAATATGGTAATTTATGAGTGGAAATGATAAAATATGAGTGGATTACTGTGGGACCTTTTGGAGCTCTATATATTGTGAGCTATGATACAGTTGCTGTCCTCAGCAAACCTCAGTGATACCACTTTCAGATCACTGCCACAGCAATAACTCAATGCTTTCAACCCGGGTTATTGCCATGGATTTTCAAAGCAAATAAAAAAAAAGGCTGTGTGGGACCATTAAAACACTGCAGGGTAGACCAGGGAAATTCAAGGTCACGGGTCTGCCCTGACAGTGTGAAGGGCTGCGAGGGGCTCTGGAAGAGAGATTTGTTTATTATTGCCTCTAATCAGATGTGTTAGGTGAGACCTGGATTGAAAAACTTGTGTGGCACCTTTCACACTACCAACTTACTGGGGTCAGACACGGGTAAAACCCTTAGAGTGGGACCAGGACCCTGGTACCTTTCACATCACCACCAAATCAGGGTCTATTGCCAACAACCCAGGGTTTAGTGGTGATGTAAAAAGGTGGTTGCAGTCTATGCTATGATGGGCTGCTTTCAGAAATAGAGACAGACGAAAGTTCCTTATCGTCTGTCTCTATTTCGAATAAGGAGCCACTTTAGAATTTTTTTTTATGAATGTGTGAGTGTGCTGATCGGCATACTCACACATTCATTTTCACAGGACCCGTCGGACCCGTCACTGACAGCTCTGGAGAGGTGAGTAACCTCTCTGGGGACTTTTAGTGTAAGGAGGGGTTAGGGTTGGCCTCTTAGGAAGGGAGGGTTAGGGTTAGGGCCATAGAAGGGGAGAGTTAGGGTCAGGCTGCGGGGAGGGGGGTCTTAGAGAATGGAGTATTAGGGTCAGGCTAGGGAGGAGGGAGGTTTAGGGTCAGGCTGTGAGGAAGGGAGGGTTAGGGTCAGGCTGCAGGGAAGGGAGTGTTAGGGTCAGGCTGCAGAGAAGGGAGGGTTAGGGTTAGGGTAATAGAAAGGGAGGATTCGGGTTAGAATTAGGGGAAGGGTTGGGGTAGATTTTAGGCTTACCTTTCGGAGTACTGTGTTCGGTGCTTCAGGGATCGATTGCTATGCCTCATCGAGGCATAAGCAATCGATATCCCAGCAAGTTCGAAACGGTAGTCAGTCCCCGGTTAGAAAATGCCAATTTCGAAAATCTGTATTTCGACCACTAAATTGCGAATTTTCGCTATTTCGAACGTTCGCAATTTCGAATTTTCGCTATTTCGAACGTTCCCTATTTCGAATGTAATAGGTTACGAAACATGCACATTTCGATTGTATTTCTATTTCGATTGTTGTATTTTCGATTATTCTC
>WWET01005078.1:48569-61326 GCA_011038615.1 Limnodynastes dumerilii
CACTGCCAGGGAAGGGTTCTTCACAGTAAGGGCAGTCAGGATGTGGAGTGACTGCCAGGGAAGGGTTCTTCACAGTAAGGGCAGTCAGGATGTGGAGTGACTGCCAGGGAAGGGTTCTTCACAGTAAGGGCAGTCAGGATGTGGAGTGACTGCCAGGGAAGGGTTCTTCACAGTAAGGGCAGTCAGGATGTGGAGTCACTGCCAGGGAAGGGTTCTTCACAGTAAGGGCAGTCAGGATGTGGAGTCACTGCCAGGGAAGGGTTCTTCACAGTAAGGGCAGTCAGGATGTGGAGTCACTGCCAGGAAAGGGTTCTTCACAGTAAGGGCAGTCAGGATGTGGAATTCACTGCCAGAAAAGGTTGTGATGGCAGATTCACTGGATATGTTTAAGAAAGGATTAGATACATTTTTAGCAGAAAAGGACATTCAGGGTTACCAGGACCGCTAATTTAAATAAAGGACAGTAGTGGAGCAAGGGAGAAATGTATGTATTTATTTATCTTAGGATTGCAACAGTTTTGAGGTTGCTTTATATGGATTAACTTCCAATATAAAGATAGGGATCGCAGGAGATCCAAAATAGGTTGAACTTGATGGACTGTTGTCTTTTTTCAACCTCATCAACTATGTAACTATGTAACTATGTCTTATGTGTCTTAGGCAGTCAGATAGTACGAACATATTATCAGTACTGGCATTTTATATATGTTTTATTTTTAACAGTGTATTATATTAAGTAGCTCTTTGCAATTTTAACAGTTCTTCACATCAACCTCTGCACATTACAGTCTAATTCCCTAACATATACACTCACACACACACACACACACACTCACAGGTTACTGGTAATTTTTGTCCCGTGCGGCATGACAGTGGCAGTGGGGCGGGCGGAATGGGGGCGGAGCTTATTTGTCCCATTTTCAGATTCCAAAATGTTGGGAGATATTCAAATATACCCCATGTGTATTACACACTGTGTCGCCCCCTCTCCAGTTTTCCCCTCTTTATCCTGTTACTCGATCTCACCCCAAGCACAGGAGAGGACAGTGACTGATCAGATGAGACGCAGACATTTTTTACACACTCAGTGTTACTGCCAGCTCACCTTTACCATCTTCCCACATTGCTGTCACAGACACAGATAACAGACTCAGCCTTTCAAACTGCCTGTATAATTCTCACCTATGTTACACAGCCGTCTTCCTGAATGAATGTATGATCTTTCTGTCACAGTCCTGTCATTCAGTATAATATCAACTGTCTATTTAAGCCATGTCTGTAAATTATATGGACAACACTAAATGTAAAACTTTCCACTTAGAGCAGTAATAGTCTAAAGAATTATCATAATTGTTATATGTAGTGTAACAAAAGTTTAGAATAACATTACTTTGTCATTGAATGCTTTTAACCTTTGTCACCAGTGTTCAGCTTCAGAAAAGATGCAACCATTTCTGGAGTTAAAATGTGTGTGGGAGGAAAACTTAGCACTGTGTCTGGCGCTTAACAATCTTTGATTAACTAAAGTGATACAGATAAGAAAGTCGGGATAGGTTATCACCTAAAAAGGAAAAATATTGTTTCCTGACAGCAGCTCGCTTCAGAAATAACCACTTTCTGTAAACAAAACACGAAAAAAATTATAAAAAGGCAAGACATTTATTTAATGTATTAAATAAAATTATTATTGTAATAAGCAAACTTCTAACACATAAATAAAGTGATTAAATAATACTAGACTAATTAACAAAGAGTGAAAACATGAATAAGTCCTCAAAGAACAATCCTGCTGGAATGTAGGAATATCAAAGTACAAGGTACCCCTAAATACTTTGATGATATCAAATTAGCTTGGCTAGTTTTTGTTGATGAACAAAATCTGGCAGCTGACAAGAGGAAATAAATTTCCATAATGTGCCTTAAATATAGTCAATAGTAGACCTTACAAAAGTATAAAGTTAAACCCCAACAGATCAAAGCAGTCAGTACAATCAGTAGTTTAGCAGATGGTACCTGTCCGACCAATACATGCCACGTGCGATGTTTCACCTGTAGATCAATGTGCTCTGCTGTTTCCAGGATGCCCTCTAATCATGGTTAGCACGGATAAATGAGGACACTCGTATGCAATATGCTTTGAGAGAGTCCTGTGTCAAAGTTCAATACATAAAATACATTAAATAAATAAATATAATAATTATAACATACAATAAATGAATCTGTGCTTGTGAATTAACAATGAATTCTGGATCACAGGAACACACTCGCGATTGCACATGATTGCACACATCTGCGGTTGCGAGCATAGGCCTATGATAAGCATAATCTTATATATTCAACTTTGACACAGGATTCTGACAAAGCATAATGCAGAAGAGTAACAACATAATAAATAAGTTCCCATACATGTCCAATGTAGGATTAATAATAAAGTGTATTCAATGTTAATAATTATGTTTTGTTTTCACAAACTTCCAATCAGCTTTGATCTGTAGCTTAGTGTTAAGCTGGCCATACACTAGAGCGATTATCGGCCCAAACGCACAATTATCGTGGATTGGGCCAAATATCGCTCTAGTGTATGGTAAAGATTTTTTTTCTAAACGCCGATAAAATGCTCCAAAAACACTAGGGTCCGATTATCTCATCTTTTGGAATTCCTGATTGATAATCAGACCCTAGCTGTGATTTTTGAAGGTACCTAGTGCTCTGCCCTCTCTCCCTCTGTGTAAAATGATGGACAGACATTTAACACAGAAGGAGAGAGGGCAGAGCGCTGACAGCGCTATATACCCAGACAGAGGGAGAGAGGACACCGTGCAGCAGCCTGTCAGTGTGAGTTTTTTCCATTGAGAATTTTTTTTTTTGCAGCCAACCAATTAGCTGGCTTCATGGGTCTTCTGTCAAGATTGACAGGAGATCCAGCCAATCAGAGAGAGACTGCAGCCAGCCAATAGGGATTATCACCCCCATTTCCCATTTATCGGCAGCCACGCGCTGGGAGCGATAATCGCTCTAGTGTATGGCCAGCTTTAGAGGCCCTAATTCACATTTAAGAAAGTACCTAAATATACACTGGCTGTATGTGTATCTTGATGCTTTTTGGGGATTTTTGCATGTGCGATCCAAATGTTACACACGAAAACCCTTTAAGCACAGAGTTCAACTTTATGCCTAATGTGATCCTTAAGAAGGGATGTGCCACCTCTCCATAATAGAAGTTAAGAAAAGTGGGTGGGAGGCATTTAAATAGGGCAGTATGGGCTGGGTTAACAAAGTCTGCATGTACTTTAGCAAACTCCACACAAAGCTATGCACAGAGAATGAAGGTAGCCCTATGGAGGCAGAAGTCAACTAAGATCTATAAGAATGAGGAGTGTCATGGGCGTTGTCTTGCCACTTAGGTGCGGTAATTTTATCCTGCATAGGTATCCTTAGTAGCGTGCTAGATTGCTGCATTTTAAACTCAGATAGATACTGTGTAACATATTGGTGATTTGAATGTAGTACTGCGTATCTTTACTAAATATAAGGCAGAGGGAGCATGGTGTGAATTCCGATGTGCGTTTCGCATTTATGCTTTAACGATAGGCTCGATAGCCTTTGACAATTATGAAAAATTGTAAGTAGATTGATACGCTGCTAGAGATTCCTATGTAGATAATTTACAGCATTTCCGTGAAATACTATTATAGAAACTCCAAACAATAATTCATTAATATCAACTAAACTCTAACAACAATTTACTGAGTGGTAGCCATTATACAGTATCCTTATCAATATTAATAAGAACTAAGAATTCTCTCCTCTTGAAAGAAGATTGTTTTGGAGAATATACAAAATTTATGATCTACAAATAATTATTTAAACAAATTACAACACTGAATTCTTTAAAAGGTTATAATATAAAGGAGGCTGGATAAGTTATTTTAATTTCATTTTTTCTAATACTTTTCACATCTTTTTAGTGTTTTATATTTCACTTTTTTTAAAATCAAGCATTAAATAAAAATGAAAAAGTTTTAATGGTGGATATATATATGATCAGTGAGCTAAACTGAGTGCGCTAAAAGGGATCTCCTTTATTGGTAATGTTTTTATCTGGGGCAAAAGGTAGTGATGCAAGGTGTGCTAATGTTGATTGTGCTGATGGTGAAGTTGACCAAATATCCACGAAGAAGTGTATTGTGTCCAGGGTGCAGGTTTGTGAAAATATCCAAAACACGGAGTAGACGCCATTATCAATAAATTATACAGCAGTGGGCAAGTTGGTAATATTGGTAATAGTTAGAGAAACCCTCTTTACTGCAGTAATCCATACATTTTGATGTTTAGTGAGGTGTTGAAGGAGGCCATTATGTCCATCATCCATTCTTTAAGAGTACACCCTGGTTCTCAAATGCAACTTCAAGAGTGTTCTTAACACATAAGCCCTATTGATTGGCATCTTCATTACAAGAGTTGCATGAGGGTTGCCAGGGATTCTCCTTCTCTGTTGCCAAATGTTGTTCAGACTAAAAAAAATGACACAATTTACCAGCTTATAATTCAAATAACATGTCACTTTAACATGAATAGCTCATAACAAGTGTTTGGGTACCAGACAATTTACAAAACTTTTGGGACACTTTTTCTCACCTACAGCAGATGGTGTTGTGTTTGCTGTATGCCTACAAGGGGACATGTTCTATGCAAAAAAAATAATATTTACGAAATACAGACAGCTGAATGCTCATTTTCGGCAGCACTTATTCATTATTTCCGAAACTGCTGCTACAGACTTGCCGCACAGGACAGGTGAGTGTACAAGGTGAGTCTAAGGGCAGGACTGGTGCTAGGGTGTTCGGCGCCCCCTGCAAACCTTAAATATGCGCCCTTCTGTTTAACAATTTTACAACGGTTACCATCCTAGATTATAGTAAACACAATCTTGTAGCCACAATAAAAGAAATGAAATCATAATCACCACTATACAATACAGACAGTGCTCTAGTCTCCACTATACAATTCCCACTTCATCTTAAAAACCACCACACGATACAGACTATGGGGTAGATCCAGAACTCCGCTTGCAATCCGTTTACTAGCGTAGTGTATTTACGCGTGCGTACCTTCTATACACTCCCCTTGGCACACCCCTTGAATGTACATATTTTGTCCGAGTTCCGCTTTCCAAACCCTGAATTAACTTTTGCTCACGTAACCGATATCATCCGCACACGTACGGATGTGCAACACGTATTTATGCAGCTAAGCACACCCATACTGTACACTTTAAATACAAACCCCCCGCCTACATAGCGTATTTCAGACGTAATTTTGACTCACGTAAAATTGGCACGCCCACACGTTCGGATTTACGCGACAAATACGTAAATGGGCCATATGTTTACATTTACGCTACGTTATGGAGCGTATTTTCTATGGTGCGCATGCGCAGTTCTTACCAAAGAGCGATTTAAGTGTCCGCCACGCGTAAATTCGCTCACAAGTGTTGTTCTGGATCTGCCCCTATATATCTTGTTTTTTTTATTTATGTATCTCCAGGCTCCCAGTATTCCCCATCATGTCTCCCCATCTCCCAGTATTCCCCATCATGTCTCCCCAGCTCCCAGTATTCCCCATCATATCTCTAGACCCCAGGATTTCCCATCATGTCTCCAGCCCCCTAGTATCCCCCATCATGTCTCCAGCCCCCCCATTATCCCTTATCAGGTCTCCAGCCCCCCCAGTATCCCCTATCATGTCTCCAGCTGCCCAGTATCCATATCATGTGTCTCCAACCCCTCAGTATCCACCATCATGTCTCCAGCACCCCCAGTATCCCCCATCATGTCTCCAGCCCCCCATTATTCCCTATCATGTCTCCAGCCCCCCCAGTATCCCCTATCATGTCTCCAGCCCCACAGTGTCCCCCATCAAGTCTTCAGTTCTGCATATGTGCAATGCAGAAAATGCAAAGCAACATTACACCATCTGGCGTACGCTCAGATCTGGATCGGGACCAGTGTGCATTAACTGAATGCAATGGCCTCAACTTCAGTGACTTTTCTTTGTTGTTTCAATTGTTATGATAATCAACTTTGTTTCCTTTACAGATCTGACAGTAATAGGTGCAAAGGTGAGTAAGTGTGTCTTCTGCACTGGGTCTGTTAAAATTATGATTATTACCCTCAAGATAATCCTAAATCTTGCTTCAGCTGATGTCGAAATGGTATGATAACATGACAGCTTATTTCCTACACTTACAGGTTTGACTGCAGTGATGACACCAGCAGGTGTTTAACTTGCTTCCTGACCCTATAATTGCAGCAGGATATCTGCTTGTAAAATGCAAAGGTAATAATACATCAATGCATGCAGCCTCCCAACTGTCTCAAGTCCAGCGGGACATTTGCCTTCCTGCTGTCCTACTGCATTCAAGTTTGTGGGCTACGCTGGAGGCAGGTTGTTTTTATTTTTTTTATTTTTATTTTTTAAATTTATGTTTTATTCAGGTTACAACAGAGTAGGTACATACAAAAGTACATGAACGTCTACAAGTCAAGTTTACATTGTGGTAATACATTGTAGTGCCATAGATTACAAGATACATTGTTCTAACAGGGCAATTGCGTTCTCATGGGCACAAGGTACTTATACAATGTTGAAATAACAAGTACATAGTTTTTACTTTCCCGGGCTTGGTTTAACCATTCGTACATTCTATACCCTTTATCGTTCGGCATCGGCGTTGGCCGTTGCAGTATATATTGGGGGATCTGACATGAATATTCTCGTTTAATAGTCTATAGTGTTTAGAGATTACCCCTCTAGCTTCTAAGGGCTGAAGGAGCAATCTGTCTAGGTCATTCACCCAGTCATCATTCGAGAAACCCCTAGTCATCTATACAGCATAGTGGAGCGCCTGGTGTGTGGCAAATTTGTGCATCATTGGAATTTAATATTGTGAGTGAATTTGTGTTGAAGACATCACTGATTGCCTTTGAGGATATGTCAATGCTCTAATAGTAGTGATGCCCTTTGCCTTCCACCTTGTGAATGGAAACGAGGCTGAGCCATCCTGGAAGGTTGTTTTTTTTTATAAAGGTAGAAAAAGGGTGTTATGGCTATTAAGATTTCTCTGGGATCTAATCCTATGCCAAGTAGTCCAAGTTGTCATTAGCAAGGGATTATCTAATACCTCCTGTGTCAGTTCAGCTTTGTGTAAGTGTAGAAAGAAAAGCCTGATCAATTTTTTTGTAATAGTTCCTTATGTTGGCGCTCATTTGTGGTCAGTGCAGTATAGAGTGCTTCTTAATAACATTGGAATGCTTTTGCAATTTCCTCTGTTTTACTTAGTTCACACCTGGAAGTATGGTCCCTAATTTTTAAAATAGGGGGTTTTCTTTTATAGGGCTTAGAAATGTTTGCCAACAGTTTCCCTGTTTTGTTGCCCCATCTGTAAAATGATTTTTTTTGTATAATCTAACTTGATTTGGGTTTGGGATGCTAGGAATGTTTCCAGTAGCCGCCTTGCCATGGTATATTGCTCTAGATTGTCCCCTGTAGGGTCTAAAGTGTATTGAGAGAAAGCAGTCTGCATGGAGGATAAAAGGGTATTATGTTTATCTATGAATTCTTTCCTTTTTCTGGACTGGTATGAGATAATATGGCCTCACATTACTGCCTTGGCAGCAATCCAGAACAGGATAGGGTCCTTCCAATGCTCGAGATTATCGTCTATATACTCCAACCACTTAGCATTTAGATATTCCCTAAAGTCTTCTGGCAGGGTTTTTTTTAAAAAAAAATTGCTATTTACATTTTTGCCTGTGCGCCATGGAAATGGGTGTGAAACTTGGGTAGGGCAGGAGTGCGAAGCTTGGCACAGTGGGGGGTGTGGAGCTTGGCAGGACGGGGGTGTGAAGCTTGGCCAGGGCGGGGGTGCAAAGCTTGGGCAGGGCGGGGGTGCAGAGCTTGGGCGAGCTTATTTGTCCTGTTTTCAGGCTCTAAAATGTTGGGAGGTATGCTTTTAATATTTATTACTGTATTCAATGTATATTTTTAGCTGTAATGACTGGCCCTGTATTTCATTAGGAAACCATTGGGGACATTTACAGGCCGCAGCGGGACATGGATGACAGGGCATGCTGGCGCTTGTGGTTGTCCAATAGCTAGTATGTCCTGACATTTTTTGGCATGATGCTGCTTGTAATACTACAAGCATCAGCATTCCCCATTGCAATGTGCTAATTTTTATGGTGTGTTTGTTTTATTTATTAGTATAATTATTTTTTTTTTTTTTGTAATTTTTTGTATTTTGACTGTGCCTGCACCTTGTGCACAATCGTGTAAGATTTTCACAGAAGATACAATGGACAGTGACAGTGCATATTTAAATAAGAAAAAGGCCCCCTTTCTCATTACAATATCGTGGAGCTCCCAGTTCCACTTGCGCAGTGCTGTTGGATTCGCTCATGGTCGGATGGGCAGCCTTGCACCCATCTTTCTCTGTGCACTCTTGTTCTGAGCATGCACAGTGTTTATTTATGCTGCGCTTCCATCTGAAAACAGACAGAAGAGCAGCTCTGGATCAGACCATAAGAGAGAATGCTTATAATGTACTGTAAATAGACAATACTTGCTATATCAATCCAGCACCCTCGTCTGAAGTGTCATCACTCTTAAGTCAAGATGGGCCATAGAGCTTTGCCGTCAGTTGACATGGGGCCAGATTTACTAAGCGGTGCTTTAAATCGCCTCTGCAAATTGCCTGACATCGCCTGTGTTGAGGGGCAACTTTGAGAATTAAATCTCAGCATTTACTAAAAGGCGATTTTGCATGTCGATTTTGAAACTCTGGCGATTTAAATCTCCGGAGATGGCAGCCTCCATCTCCTGCGATTTAGATCTCCGGAGATGGAGGCGATTTTTTTCATTGTAATGTTAGGTATAGGGATTTTTTTTTTAATCAAAATCACTGGAGTTTGACTTGAACTCATGAGACTTCACACACAGGACACTATTTAAATACTGTTTGTATTAATGCAATGTTATCTATGGGAAAATGCTTGTTTCCCTGTAAATTTCCAGAGTTTGCTTTAAAGAAAATTGAGAGTTGTCATAGGAATCTGTAAATAAAAATGTTGTGTATGGTAGATCAAAAATATATATCATTCTACTATTATATAGTTTCATTTATCTGGGATACTGTATCTGTAACGCAATAGCTGCTCTAGCTGTGTTATTCAATGCATCTACCTATGCATATACTCTGTTTACGCTAGTGTATCTATGTCTATGTAGGCATATGTGCAGTCTTATACATACTGTAACACACCTACTGTATCTCTGCTCATCATGGTTATATTTCTCTTTCCTTGATGTTGCCCATTAAATATCCACTATGCATATACAGCACCCAAAAAGACATAGCTTTTGTTTGAGTCTAAACAAGCAGCTAAAATACATTTACACCTTACTTTTATACCCTGACACATGATTACATGACCATTTGCTAGTGATTTTAGCAATGTCTCCACTGTCCCTCCTGAGATTTATCTCGGGAGACTTTAAGCCCAAACACCAGCGATTTTGAAAGTCTCCCCTTAGTTAACCCAAAGATTTGTATGCTCCTCATGCAAAAAATCGCCGGAGAGATTTAAACACCGGAGAGTTTGTGGAGATTTTGCTTTAGTAAATCCAGAGACTTGTAAATCACCAGTAAACTACTGCAATCTCCAGCGATTTTACTCAAATCGACCTTAGTAAATGAGGCCCCTGGTTTTGAACATATACGCAGAGTGGAAAAGTGGCTAATGTTCTTCTAAGTGCACTGAACTTCTGCAAAAGGCATTCAAAACACCATTATTCAAGTCTAGATCCAGTCCTGTGTTACCAAGAAAAACACAATATCATCAAAAACATTTGCTTAGGTAGACCGAAAAAAAAAGGAATTCTCTTGGAAAGCAATGTAGCATGAAATATGAAACTGAGTCTGGTGAAAAGCAATTCTCGTATTGAAATGATTAAAAAAGATACAAATAAAAAAAGAAATAAAAAAAGAAAATAATGGACTTCTATATTATATGCAGAATGCAAGAGTCAGCCTGGTCCCAGCTGTAGTCCTAGTGGAAGTAATTATCAATAATACTACTACAGTGGCCCTGATCCACATCTGAATGTACGTCAGCTGGCGTGACATATTTTTACGTGATTTTCGAGACCTGATTTGCGCGTATATGGTACCTATTCAAAGCCAAGCGTAAATGGTGCTGCAGGGTGTTCCATGGGGGTGCAGGGACATAGTCAATGAGATGGATGGGCGTGTCCCCGCAA
The DNA here is from genome assembly GCA_011038615.1 of Limnodynastes dumerilii. Taxonomy (NCBI): domain Eukaryota; kingdom Metazoa; phylum Chordata; class Amphibia; order Anura; family Limnodynastidae; genus Limnodynastes; species Limnodynastes dumerilii. The sequence continues at coordinate 58,890 of WWET01005078.1, forward strand.
CCGCATCCATTCCACAACAGAGCGTGGATGGCCGCGTGCTCCAGATACTTTTAAACATTTGCACCTGCCAGCGGTCATGTCTAACTTTTTGAGGGATTATCACGCTATATGAAGCCTAACGTTTAAATACTTACTAGTATATGTCAAATATCAACTCCCCATGTTTTATTATGCAATGATGCTTATACACATGTATCTTGTCCAAAACTAAAGCTGTTTTAGGATAATACATATATTAGCAAAAAATTCTACACTATTTTACATGCGTGCATTCATTTTTTATTTTTGTTTGCTTTGCAGTTTTGTGGATTGATCTGAAACCATTGTACTACAGATATTTATCTGTTATTTAGTCTTTTTATCTATTATTTTATATAGATTTTTGGTATTTAAATATGTGAAATGAACATATGGTTATAGTGAAAATGTTACGACTAATGAAATCCAGAAGTGTACGTAATTTCAGATACGCTTAGAAACGCATATGAGCGCGGTCCTGAAGGGCTATTATGACGACTAACGTATTTTGGTATTTTGACATAATTATATGCTATCCACATAAATGGTGTATTTGCAGCGTAACTTTGGACGTAATTACATTACTGAGCGTAACTGCAATCTTATCCAGATCTGGAAGAATTTAGGAAATACGGGCGAATGGGGATAAGGAGCACATACATTACAAATATGTCACATAGATACGTCATGGATTTTGCGTACAAATTGCACCCAGATCTGGATTCGGCCCGGTGAGTCTAAAATAACAGAAATAACCTGTTATGTAACATCAATGTGTTCATTAAATCAATGATGGTGCTGATATGTACAAAAAGCAATAAGATATATATTGCATTTCTAATAAATGATTAAAGGATTATGTCATATGTCTACTTTGTGCATAGAAAGAATAATTTTACAAGGAGTTGTGCTGCTCTAGTGATAATATTGTACATATAAGCTGCAGCGGTACTATCAGATACAGTGAACAGTCAGATATAGATGTTGTGGAGGCCTCTGCGCAGTGGACATTGTCAATTCCCATCCTTCTTTGCTCTGATTGAGTGAGAGTGACAGGACATTGCGTAGGACGCACTCTTGCAGAAGGCTGTAAATTTTGCACAGGCTGGCAGGCTGATCTTGTTAAGGAGAAGTCAGTTGGGGGGTCAGCCGAGGGAAGGAGGGGGAGCAGTTGTAGTGGTGGGTGGTTGTCTGTGATGATTGAGGAAACTGGGAGTAAATTCATTTTGCTTGGGGCATTTTGTCAACTGCCAGTGTCACCATTCAAAACCAGTCACCCATCCCAGTCTCTCCTTTGCAGAGGTCAGTGGTTTGCCATAAATCACGGCTCTGCATAGGAATCAGCGCATGAAATAACAGCGAAGGGGGACTTATTCTGAATCAAAATGACTTACAATTTTCTCCAAGCTCCTTTAAAGAGGATTAATAACCTCTTCTGTGCCAAACAGCAGGTCTGCAGTCTATTCAGTACCATTGCTTTGTGTTGTTTTGGATTTATTTTTGGCTGCCAAGGGGTTAAATAATTCTATGAGATTTGGGGTATACAATTCTTGATTGCTGTTAATTCAGCAATGTTTTTGTGTGCTAAACTGTATATTAACATTCTTAATATGTATATAGATATGGTCCCCACACTAAATATAATGGGCCTGATTCACACCTAAGAAGCTGCTGTTTCTTAGGTGTGTATATTTAGGTAAATGACTATTGTGGATGCGCAATGAACGTAGTGGCGGTACGTAGCTTCACTATGTATGGTCTTTATAGACGGCATGTAGTTTTTAATGTAAAAGGAAGCGTGCCAGTGGGAACGTAGGAGAAGTGTGTGGAAACAGAAAAATATTAAAGCATATTTGCGAATATTCGCATATTAATCGCTATATAGTTAGAGACAAAGAACCGCAAAAGTGCGGGAATTCGGGAACGCGTACGCACGTGCTCGTGCATTCCCATGCTCGTACACACTTTCGCGGGCTTTGTTAAATTCGATTTTAAAGTAATAAGACATACATTTACACGCAAATAAACACACAGGGTTTGTTAATATAAAATGTACTAAAATGTTCCCATTTATTAAAACAGTGCTTTATCTCTACAGACGGAGGAAACAGGAGAAAATCGCCAAACAGCTTCTGAATGGACTTTATATGTATTATTTATATTCATAGGGTAGCTTAAATCATAACCCATAATGTTAGCTAGACGCTAATAAGACCGCATGTTTGCGGCAGTAGTTATGCGCTATGCTAGATTAGAGTATAAAATGTGTATGAATGAAGGATATGCAGATGACCCTCCAGGAGGAGAACAATGGAAGACCCCAGGACCAATGATGACCTAGGAACCACCAAGAGGATTGAGATCCCTCCAATCAAGCAGAAGATCGGCTACCCCTTTGATGTATGGACATAAAAGGACT
>WWET01005078.1:84625-105565 GCA_011038615.1 Limnodynastes dumerilii
TTTAGGAGAGATGACCACCTAAGGTAAGTGCATACACGTAGGGGGTAATGTTAGTTAGGTTTACATATTTTTACACATGTAACACTTTATTAAAGAATTGTAGGGGTTAATGTCTGTGTAGTGTTTTTTTTTTTGGGACACACACTGTAAACGGAGCGCTGCATGGCTACAAGTGTAGCCATGCTGTATACACAGAATTACAAGGATCACCTTTGCTGATCCTTGTAATTCAATGACTACAGCATGGCTACACATTGCAGCCATGCAGCACTTTGGATTTTTTTCACGCATGCGATTTGCTGCGATTATTTTAAGGGCTAATTGCAGTGATTTTTTAATGAAAATCACCGCAATTAAGCCCTAAAAGCATCGCGGCACATCGCCTGTGTTTGAAAAAAATAGCATTTTAGTGAATTTGGATAAAAAAATAAAAAAAAACGCGGGTAAATCGCGGCGATGGGCCGCGATGCCCTGCGATTCAAAATCGCAGACAAAAATCACGTTTAGTGAATCTTGCACTGGGTATGTTTGAGTAACATTGTTTTGATTATGTCTTCCTGTGTTTCCGATGATGTCCTGCTGTGTCAGGTTTTTGAATAGTGGGTCACTCTTTTACTTACTGCATGTTGCTTTGTCATCCCCTGTGGCTTTAATATTGTTTTTAAAGGTGTGAGGGTTTTATTGTGGTCCACAATTCTTGAAAGTATGACTCATCACATGTTGATAGAAAGCCCTCTGGATATTGTCGTATTGCTTCTGGGTGGCAATGATGTAGGCTGTATCCAAGCAGTGGAGCGATTAAAGAGGACCTGCTGTTGGCTTTTAGTTAGTGGCATGGTGTAACTTGGCTGTGGTCGGACATAATTCCAAGTTCCAAGGAATGGTATGGCTATGGATAGCATTCGTAGGAAGGTCAATCGGTCAGTAAAAGTTTTGCTGCTGCAACATGGAGTGTTGGTTATTCCTCATATGGCTATTCGTTTTGATCAAAGTTACCTGTACTGAACGGATGGGATACATTTGTCTAAGTAGTCATGTCTGTATTTTTAGAACTTGTTTTTTCAGTTCTTAGGTTAGTGCAAGTTGAAGTTAATAATGACAGTGGGCTGTTCAGAGGGACCAGCTTGGGCGGAAATCTGGTTTGTATCACAGACTGACTTGTTTGGGTGTCTGCTCTGGGTTCCCAGGGACATTATAGGGATTCAGCAAAGTATTGAAAGCTAGAGGGCTTGATATATGATCTGTTCTTGTGTTAGTGGGCAAAGGGTTTGATGATTGTTGAATAGTGTGCAGTGCGGAAATCTGCAAGAACCTGAAATAATCGCAAACCAGTCGAAGATGCGGTCCAACCTACAAAAGATTTTATTTGAGTATGAAAGGTTTATCCAAAAGCACTAATCCCACCAAACAGCTGCGCAGACTACTAACTAACAGTAAGTTAAATTGTGAATAAAACAAAGCTTTAATGGTCTGGAACGCATTTTATTTACGAAGTATACATAACTCCTACATGAAAATATATATGTTAACATGTATTAATGTGTGGAATCCTAAGTGAGAAAAAGCCTGTGAAAGTACGAACATGCACACAAGTGCGCGCGAACGAGTGTGTTCAAGCGTGTTCATATTTTCCTGCTCTTTTAAGGCTCTTTGGGGCAGATCCAGAGCTATGCTGTGCCGTACTTCGTAAGTACGGCCAGCGTAGCTCATAAGCACTCCCCCCGACACTCCCCCTGTCCCGGCGTACTTACCCACTGTTATGCCGGCTGAAGGCTACCTTAACTTCAGCTGGTGTAACAGTGGGTAATTACGCTGGGAAACACATCGTAACCCCCTAACCCAGCCCTCCCTTCCTAATTTCCCTCCTTCCATCTTCCGTAAGTGTAGTAAGCGTAGGAGCTGCCCGCCCCTTCGTCCGTAACTACGCTGTAGTTACGGATGCTTGATTGCGTCGGGCATATTTCTGCCGTTCTTACGCATACGGCCACCGTAACTAGTCTCAATCAGCCCCTTTGTTCTTTGTCCTGGCAATAATTAATATTATAATTGTACGGTGTTTTCATTCGGTTTCCACAGGATACCCCACAATGCTTGACTTGTTTGAACAAGAAAGGTTTGACTGGACTGGATTGGACAAGGCAGGTATGACTGGACTGGACAAGACATGCATGACTGGATTGGACAAGGCAAACTTGGTTGAACTGAACTTGACCAGGACTGGATTTAGACTTAGCAAGCTTAGTAGGGCTGGACTTGACCAGGACTGTATTAGACTTGATAAGCTTGGATGGACTTGACTTGACCAGAACTGGATTAGACTTAAATTGACCTGGACTGGACCAGGACTGTAGCGCAGCACTACAGCAACCAGACACCTTAATGACCAAGTTGTTCTGGCACTGATTGAAATAGTGCATCCTGTTCTTAGATTGGATGATGGAATCATGTGGTTTCCTGAGCTAGGATCTGGATGGCTGTTATTGGTCATGTGTGTAAATCCAAGATGGTGGCGCCCATGCACCAGAGACGCAAGTTGGAAAAGCCCGCTAAATGGAGAAACAGTAGTAGAGGTACACAGAGAAATAAAAGGAAGCTCATCAGATTCATCAGAAAAGTCTTTTATTTAATACAAAAGAAGTATTCATGTTACAGGGGCTAGTATGACCTTTGCAAAACTAAAAGGCTCAGAAAATTTTACAACATGGAAATGCAGCTGAAGCAGGAAAAGTTGTGGAAGGTCACAATTGAGCCAGGTGTAAGTCCAAATGCTGATGAAGTGGATAAAGCTTATTTAATACAAGTAGTCAATTTTGTAATACAAGCGCTTAAGTGAAAGGACTAGTAATTGCCTCCTATGTATCAGTAGTCTTTCTTTTTAAATATGGTCCCTTCCCCTCTCTTGTAAATATTAAACAAAAATATCTGTTAAGATGGTATCTTAAGCCTGTAACCCTGACCTTTAAGTCTTACGTGTTTTGGGTCTTACCATAACTTCTTTAATTTTTTGGCTTACATTTATATACCTACAAAAGCTATTATCCCCCATTTCATAATGAGTGAGTCAGTTTTTCATTCAGCTTGGGCCTTTGCATCTCTGATAACCTACTTAGCCTCATTCTGCTTTTCAAGATATTTCTCGCTGTCATCATGTCATAAGGTATGCCATGGATTTGGGCCAATGTCAGCCTCACTCTTTCTTCTACCCCAACATATAATAATTTCGTCATATCAGAAACTGAGCTGAATGCTTTTTTTTTATTTTACAAAATCCCTCTTCTAGAGGTGTTTCAGACCTTTGATGGTAGGCTTAATCAATTGCAGTACATAAACTTACTCTGTCCACTGGCCTATATTCTTTTCTAAACTTTACATGTGAGCTTAAGGGCCTCCAGGAACCAACCTCACATTACCATCTTCTCACCAAACTCCTCTATTTGTTTTTTCTCTCTCCTATATTTACAAACACAAACATGTTAAGCTTTGTGAAAGCATTTTTCTATTAGTTTCAGTGTTTCTCTCTGTAGTCTCTAAATATTTTATATTGGCTGCCACAAGGTTAAGTCTTGTTGCTGCCCTATCATTCTGAATTCATACTGCCTGAACTTGGACTCTTAATATATGTGTTTGGTTCTATTACAGATTTAAATAATGAATGAAACCAAATAGCTGGCAGATAAATCCTATGTAACCCTTGCTTCCAAAAGGAAATTCTGTATGTATTTGTTTTGGAGCATAATATTTCAACAAGTGGTACACATGCTTCACAGGGAACTAGTTATTATCTAAACCTGCAGATAGCAACTGTTGGTGAATTGTTACTCTACTCTGAAGGAATAGGGGAAGAGGATATGTCTAATGAAACATTCCTACGCTGGCCAAGGGTATAAATAGAACCCAATGACAGTAGAACTCTGAAAGGGTTTTTTTTTTTTGCCAAGACCTCCCCTGTGGATTAAAAGCTTACAAGACTGGATCCCATTCAAGCTGGTAAGTATTTCTTTTTATTAATAAATTTAATGTATTTAATTTATTAATGGAATTTAGTGTTAATTATTTTATTATGTATAATTTTAATGTATTTGATTTATTTATTGTATATAATGTATTTATTGTATTTAATGTATTTTATTTATATAATGTATTTTATTTATATAATGTATTTTATGTATTTTATTTATAAAATGTTTACCATAATATTTTTTTAAATAATAGTTTTAATGTATTTTATGTATGTAATGTATTAAATGTAAATTATTTTTGTATTTAATTTATTTATATAATGTATTTTATTTATATAATGTATTTTATGTATTTTATTTATAAAATGTTTACCATAATATTTTTTTAAATAATAGTTTTAATGTATTTTATGTATGTAATGTATTAAATGTAAATTATTTTTTTTATGTTAAGGTCTGGCCCTATTTTTTTATTATGGATCTAGGGGGGGCATTACTTTGTTGTGTGTGGCACAGGATGACAGGGCATGCTGGTGCTTGTGGTTCTCCAAGTGCCAGCATGCCCTGGCATCCTTGGGCATGCTGGTGCTTGTAGCACTACAAGCATCAACATGCCCTATACGTTGGGAATGTTATTCCGACCCTTAAAACAGATATGTATAGCAATAATAAACAAATCTGGCCAATAAGGAGGCAATGTAAAAATCAAGGGTTGAAAAACAACTCAGGATCTTTCACATTGCCACCAGTCCCGTGTGAGACCGGGGAAAATCCATTTTTTTTCCAGGGTCTGAACTCTGGGAAATTAGACCCGGGTCGAGAACCCTGGTACCTTTCACTTTGCTACTAGACCCAGGTCGTTTGAGCCTAGTCTCGGGAATTTGCCGACAAACTCGGGTTTTTAGTGGCCATGTGAAAAGGGTATAAGTGGTGCTGGTGTTTAGTCAAAGGGGTTACTCTATGACTGATGAGATGAAAAATTGCTGACTTTAAAGACATAAGAGACTGACAACTCAGGAATTTTTGGTGAGTATTCAGAGTCTGGTTAACTTATTCTTACCTGAACTGTTTAGTAAACCTGTACCTACACAACAACATTGTGAAACTAAAATGCCCAACATGCTTCAAAAGCAAAGACACAGCTGATATTTGGCAGAGCATGCTGATTCCTGTAGTTTCACAAACAGCTGCAGTGCTGCTACAGGTAGCCTATGCTTTACATAAAAGGTAGTCTTTACATAAATATGTTTTGTGAGGGGGTGAAGTGTTAGCTGCTATGTAGAGGAAAAGTCAGTTTTTGCATTGGGGTAATGAAAATAGGCACATTATATTAATTCCTAACATATGTCCCCACTGCAGGGCTTAATATGCTCTTTACTAGCCTATTATGAGAGCATGTTGAGGCATATTAATCTCTATTGCTGGAATTTGTCATTATTAATAGGGCTTAGTTCCCACCTTCCATTTCCAACCACCCTTCCCCCTCCCTGAATCTCTCCAATCCTCACACCCTTCTATCTCTGCAATATCCCTTCACTAACCTTTACTGTCTTCTTTTATTGGATTTAAGCAGCAGTGCAGTCATGTACAAAAACATATTGCTTGATCCACCACTGCAAAATTCTGAATTTAGTTGTGCACACTGCATTGTTGATAGGTGGCAATTTCTAGTTTTTAAAACTTTTTAGTTTTTCAGAAGGGGGAATGCTTGTTCCTCCTGTACCCCTTCTTTATCTCACTGCACCGTTGTTGCTAGGATTGATTGTTCTGCAGGAAGGAGTCAGCAGAATATTATGCCTTACCCTAGCATAATGACACACTGGGTTAAAGATTTTTAGCACATAAGTGAAATTGCTGCTGATTTCATCGTGGAGACCTCCTGTCTTTCCTTGTTTTCTATGAAAGATAGTTATCCTTGGTTAGAGGAATAAATATTGGCAAATGTTAGGGTTTGTTTAAAGATTTTACATTTCACCAACAGACTTCTACCTTTGGTCAGCATGTGAACGACTACAGCCTGGATAAAGAAATATTTTGTCATTCTTAAATACAATGAAAATCTGAATACAAAATACCTGTATTGGTCATGCATGGGTGGGACTGTTAGCTGATAATCTGAAATGTCCTAAACTACAACCACATTTCTGGGACTAATTTCATAGCAATAGGCAAAACAGATGTAAATTAGGAGTAAGGTAGGAGTACAAAGGTAGGAGCAAAATAGACAACATATTATTGTAACTATAGTACTAAAGTATTTGTAGGATCTGGGTATAGTAGCTGATGCACTGTTGTCTATGACTGGATGAATGGGACACAAGCAGGCAATGGTTTAATATGTTAAATAGTTATTGTTTTGTGAAAGAAAGCAAAACAATGAAATAGAAAGTATTTGCATCCTAGGTTGAACCCAAATTCATTCACAAAGACTAGATCTAGACTTTCTCAGGGAAAGTAGATTATTGCTAGATTTATGTCACGTGATGCATCCAAGCATTTCTCTCTAACCTCATCTCTTGCCTCTGCCAATGGATGGATTCTTCTACCCATAAGGATAGCAATTGCAGTGATCTTGTATTATCAAAACTATGCTCAATCACTGATATTAAAAACTCTCCTCACCCTCTCTCGGACCATCACATTATGACCTGCAAACTCTCCCACACAAATGCTAGCTCTAAGATTTATAATTCTGCAATACCTTTTCACACCTGTAGAAATCTTAATGCCATTAATTTTGATCAACTTTCGATATCTCAACAACTTTTATCTCTAGTCTCTAACATCCACTCTCCTGATCTAGCAGTATATCACTAAAACCAAACCCTAGCAACTGTCCTTTACCATGTCATTCCAGCTATCACTCATGTTCCACTGCGACTTCAATTTCAGCCATGGCACACTAATGACACTCGAAACCTTAATAAACTCTCTTGCCAAGCAGAATGTCACTGGCACAAATGTTGCTCTCCTAATGACTTTTTAACTTATACAAACACTTACAGAACTGCTCTGGACACTGCCAAACAATCCTACTTTCAATCTCTCATTTCTACTCAGGCTTCTAACCCCAAACACCTGTTTCATACATTTAAGTCCCTTCTGAATGCTTCTATGCACAATCCACCAACCTCCATCATCAATTATTATCCAATCTTCATCCACCAACATACTATCCAACACTCATCCTCCACCTTCTGACACTGTGGGGTATATTTACAAAGCTCAATTTTGGCCAAATCGCCTCAACTCCCGGGAGTTTGGAGGCGATTTGGCCATCACCGTATTCATAAAAACGCCTCACACATAACCTGAAAAACACGTCAATCTATTTGACATGTGTTTTTCTGTGTGTAAAAGCCCAGCGCAGCATGGTTGAAAGGCTTAGCCATGCTACGTTGATAGAACTACAAGGCTCAGCATTGCTTAGCCTTGTAGTAATATCAGCGCCAGCATAGTAAGCCTTAGAAACATGCTGCGCTGTGTGTGGTGTTTATAAAAAAAAAAAACAGTGTGCACAAAAAAGACATTAGTATATTAATACATTAAAATAAACATTTAAACTGTCTAATAATACCCCATAATGTGTGCACTTACCTCCGGTGGCCACCGTGTCCTATACTAAATGTGTATGAATGTATTGTGTGGTGTAGAAAAAGAATAAAAAAATTTCACACTCACCGTTTGCTGTCATCTTTCTTGGGAAGAGTTGCTTGATGGGTTCAATCTTCTCCAGTTGCTTGTAGACTGTCCTCCAGTTGCTAGAAGTGGCATCTCTTCAGCTCCTCGGACTCTACAGAACTTGACCCGACGACAACCTCCTTCATCTTCTTCCGCTGCGCTCCTAATGACCAAACGGTCACTAGGGGGCAGCCTTTTATAGAAATCATGACGTAAGTTATATTAGGGGCTCTAGTGTTTCTGACGTCATCATTTCTACAAAAGGCTGTCCCCTAGTGACCGAATGGTCATTAGGAGCACAGCGGAAGAAGATGAAGGAGGCTTCTAAGGCTTACCATGCTGATGCTGATATTACTACAAGCCTAAGCAATGCTGATCTTTGAAGTTCTATCAGCGTAGCATGGGTAAGCCTTTCAAGCATGCTGTGGTTTTTTTTTATAAACATAGCGAAGGCGATTTTTTTTAGGGCAAATCGCAGTGCTTTTCTCATAATCACCAGCCAAAATCGTCTTTAGTAAATATACCCCTATGTCATCATTTCATCTCACAAATGAAGAGGAAGTATCTGCTCTTTTCTTCTCTTTCTACTCTACTACCTGCTCTCTTGACCCAGTACCCTCACAAGTCAGCTGATGTCTATCTTCTGTGCTTATTCCAACCTTAACTACAAACTGTAATTTCTCTATTAAAGCTGGTATCTTCCCCATTTTATTCAAGCACGCACTCCAATTCTGAAAAAAGAAAACTTAGTGCCACAATCAGAGATCCGTGCGGATCACAATTATACGCATGGCCAGTGCAGGCCAAACCCCCTCACAAGCACAACAATCCCCTCTCTTGGCTGTGCTGTCGGAGACTTCCACCACCATAGACCATCTCTAACTTTCCGAGTGCATTCCCATGCTTATGTGTCCTCCGTATGTGTGAGTCATGATAGTCGCGCCCACTTTCCTTCATTAAAATGCCTCTCCCCGTCCATTTTTATAAAAATTTTCCAGTGCTTATTTTTGTGTCGCATATCTGTTCGTATGCACCAACGTGCGATTCACAGGTCAGTTTGTAAGGCACTTCCACTTGTATAGTATACGTTAACTACGTAAATAAAGTTACTACGCATGCGCAGTTGGTCCAATCATAAAAATACACACGGAACTAGCCGAGAAAATGGATCTCTGAATACGACCCTTAAACCGAAACTCTCCCTCAAATTATTGTTCCATTTCCCAGCTTCCATGCTCCTCAAAGCTGCTTGAAAAACTTGCCTACACTCGCCTCACTCACTTCTTTTCCTTACACAATCTTCTAGATCCTCTCCAGTCAGGCTTTCATTCTCAACACTCCACCGAAACGCCACTGATCAAAGTGGTCTGTCATTTAATCAATGCAAAATCTAAAGGTCGCTACTCTCTTCTAATACTCCTGGATCTTTATGCTGCTTTTGACACTATTGACCACTCTCTTCTCATACAAATGTTACAATCACTAGGTATTGAAGACACAGCCCTTCCCTGGTTCACATCCTACCTCTCTAATCGCTCTTTCAGTGTTCGCTTTTCTGGATCTACCTCTCCTGCACTTCCACTATCTATTGGAGTACCACATGGTTTAGTGTTGGGTCCATTACTCTCTTCTACCTTTCCCCTTGGACAACTAATAAAGTCATTTGGTTCTTAATATCATCTCTATGCAGATGATACACAAGTCTATTTATCCACCCCTGATCTGTCACCTACTGTGCAAACCCATGTAACTGAATGTATTTCTGCAATTTCATCCTGGAAGTCCTCCCGCCATCTCAAACTTAATCTTTCAAAAAGAGAGATATTCATTTTTCCTCCTGCCAACAAAAGCTACCCACTTGGTATCTCTATTTCGGTTGACAACACTGAAATATTCCCTATGCTTCAAGCTCGCTGCCTAGTAACTCTCCTTTGTGCCCCACATACAATCTGTTTCTAAATCCTGTTATATACACCTAAAAAACATTAACAGAATACGAAAATATCTCACACAAGACACTGCTAAAACTCTCATTTCTGCACTAATCATCTCATACCAAGTCCAGCGACGTGATCGCAGTCAAAACTGCAACCGCAACAGCCTCAAACTTCAATCTGCACGACCCTTCACCTGCATAGCAGATATTACAGGATTCTATGATGCAATATACGGTACTGTGATCTTTTTACATAGTGAAACACATGGCTAGAAAGTACCTTTCTCACTGCACGCTGTTACTATATTGTTTCAGCGTCTTAAACATTACAAACTCTGCTACGGGTTAAGAACCACTAATGTGAATATTCCTTTTTAAATGAGGTGATTGACTTTGCTCATACAGAAATATTACACGGCCAGAGAATATTTTCTCCTACTGTATTGAGTTGCAAAACTGTATGCTGAGTGAAGAGCTCAGTGTCTTGACGATTACAGATTTGGCTACCAGCTAAGAACTGTGTATGTGAACATTCTTCATTAAGTGAGGTAATTTGGACTTTGCTTATACATAAACAACACTGCACCTGCATACATATCCTCACTTCATAAATGCTCTGATTCCAGGTTACAGGACTTCTCCTGGAGTGCACCCACTCTATGGAATAACTTTCCTCACCCATTAAGACTGTCCTCTACTCTCTACTCTCCAAACTTTCAAGCACTATCTTAAAACTCACCACTTCAGGCAAGCTTATCAAATTCTTCAACTTTATTAAGCTTTATTTACCATATTAGAAACCAATTTTCTTTCCACTTCGCCGTTCTATTACATTATTAACACAAACCTGCACACTCTCTCTTTCTATTCTAAAATTTCCTCATCTCTGTTACTAACAATGCTGTGAGATCATACAGAGCACTAAGCACTTTTACTATACAACCTGGCTGGCCCGTTGTGTATCATGATAGGTGGGAAGGCCCATATATCCCGGACGAGCCCCCAATTTGTTAATGTCTATTTGATGTTGTTATAAGATATTAATTCATTATTACATATAGTTTATCAATTGCAATAGTATTGCGCAAAAGTTACATAAATTGCATAGATCCGCAAATAAACAATGTCCAGATCGCAAGTTGTGATCCAACGCACAAAGAGTTTTACTTAGAAAAGTTTAACAATAATTACAGGTTACAAAAGTATACAGGATTTACAATATCACAGCCAAAATACAATGTCTCACCAATCCACGCTCGCGCCAAAACAGTCTGTTCAAGGCATCACCAAGATCTCCTTTTTTTCTCCATGGGCAGACTGTTCTTTTATTTACATTTAACACAAAAGAAACATGACATCACAGTTGTTAATTATGCTGTTTCCTCTAATTGGTGGATCTTTTGGTCCTTGCTGGGATTGGCTGTCTTTCAATCCCACCTTGGCTCATCAGGAGGGTCAATTAGCATATTTTATTACCCTATCTCATCTTTAGACATTTTAAACAAAATCTATTTATGATCTTAACATGCAAGCGCAACTAGCAATATCATATTAAAATACATAGTTATTCTTAGGATGTTATAAGCTATCTAATGGTTCTAAATATAAGCAAATTATAATGTTCTAAAGATGATTGGCGATAAAGATGCGAATTGAAGCCTCCTGAGGATTACAAATGCATATTAAAATACATTGGAACAGTTTTTATCTATACATATACAGAACACAAACATATAAAATAAAAGAAACAATATCAATACATAATTATGGTTATAAATGAGAAAGCCCGCAAAGATAAGTCTGTGCATGCATACCGTTGAAATGTGATTGATGTTTAATGAATCTGTATATTTGTTTATGGGCCTATATCAGTATTTTAAGCTACATATATATTTTTATCACCAATTCAATATCAATTATATATAAATGGGATGGTTCAAGCATGTATACTGAGCAGGTCAAACCCTGTGTGGAATGTCGTTTAGTTATCCCTAGGGCAGGGCTTTGGAATGTTGTTGCCTGGTCCCTGAGGGGAAGATAGGGGTCCTCAATCTATAATTGCCACCATAAAACTGGCCACCTGTGTATAGATACTATCATGCCCTGCCTGATTGGCATCTGGAATGTCACTTTACCTGGGGACAAGCAGCTTTCCTGTGGGATAAATCACTTGTGTTCTGATTTGATATCATGCTGTTATTTATAAAGGTTATGTTACTTATCTTATTATGTTTATGTTATTATAAAATACATTCATTTCAACCGTATGCATGAATGGGTTCAGGCCTATATTTGCGTCCTTATTTTGAAACTTATTAACTATTAACTATTATTCAAACACAGCAATTGTTACACTGATTAATATAAATCAATATGAATATGACTTTATTTTATGCCCTTACAATAATTAATATTTATACTTTAACAGGTAATATATAGCACTTGCCCTTATGTATCATATAAAACCCACTGTCCTATAGAGTGTAAGCTTGTGAGCAGGGCCCTCTCAGTACCCACCCAGTCTGTTTGTTATTACCCAGTCTTGTTTATACTAATTATTATAAATTATAAAGCGCTACGTAATTTGCTGGAGCTATATAAAACATTTTAATAAAAAAAATAAAAATAATGAATGTCTTCTGCTCATAGATACATCTCAAAGATGTTTTTCTCAGCATTATATAAAAAAACAACTCATGAGATAAATTTTATATAATTTCTGGATAAAATGTATGAACTTGAGAGTAACTGATTATTATATAATATAATATATATACTATAGTAATAACATGTAATAATAATATATATGTTGCAGACATAATGAATTAAGTGAGCAGTGTGTAGGAGTCACAATTGACCATACACTGCCACCTGTCTGCTGAAGTTATAATTACATCAGTTCCTAACTTGTTGCAATTGTATTATATCATTAGTATTTGTGTTAACAAATAAAAAGCATGAAAGTGACTATGAGCTCTATTTACTAAAGCTTTAATAGCTTTTTGCTATTTACAACAGCTGCACCGCCATGGAAATCACCAGTTTCCATGACCATTCGGTAAAACTTCACCTGCCCTCGCCAGCCCGTTGTTTTCAATAGGGCTGGCTGTTTACTAACCCTCAGAGCGGAGTTTTATACTCTGCTCTGAGAGTTAAAATAACGCCATTTCAGACTGGCGTTCAGACTTCTCTTCCAGCAATCTCCCCATAAAACCCCCTTTTTCTCCACTAATAGCTGTTATTAGGGGGAGAAAAAGGGGTATATGTATGGGTAGACCGCTGGAATATACGTAAATAACGTTGTCTTTAAAAAATGTAAATAAACTTTTTTTTTAAATTAAAAACAATTAAAAAAACAACAGAAATAAAAGAACACAATAAAATAGCTTTAATACTTACCAGACCGAAGACGCGTCTGCCCGCAGGTGCCGGTCCCGACATGGAGAGCCTGCACATGCGCAGTTCCAGAAGAGAGCCACTGCGCATGAGCAGACTTTCCAGACACACGAAGAAAGCCCGCGATGACAGAAGAAAGTTCAGGGACAGCCAGCAGAGGGTGAGTATTAGTAAATAGCCTGAACGTAGCTCAGAAGTTCTCAGAGAGCGAATTCGAACTTGCCTGAGCTACGTTCAGGCATTCTTATTAAATAGAGCCCTATATTACAAAAAAACTAAATAAAACTAAACAAAACAAGCTATTCTTGATAGGTATATCAAATTTGTTTTATTCACTTACTGAAGAAAATTACAATCCGTAGTGTATTAACTACTATAAAGGTATTCAATAATATAGCCTAACTTTAATATAGATATTAAAATAGGATTGATTAATGGATGTTAAATAAGGGACAAGAGAGAAAGAGAGAGAGAATGTTGCAATCACTAAATACAGGTGGTGGACTAATTATCATCTTCTTAGGCTATATTCATAACTTTTTGTGGTACAGAACAAATTAATGTAATATGATACAAACATTCTAGTACATCATTTATATTAAAACAATAAAATTGAAGGAGGACAAAAAGGTATCAAAAAAATTGTTACAGCTTAAATGGAATGTGAAATGCAACCTATTTATCAAACATATTGGACATATAGTGGGCCAGATCCAAATATCTTACCCCACAGTCCACTTTTTCAGGTCAGATCGCAGATGCTTTTCCATTCTGTACATTGTACATTCTGTACACAATCATCCATGATTCCTGATCAGAGTGCATTGTGCGCCATCCAGACTTAATAAAGAATGACACTTCTGATGCCTTTCAATAGGTGGGCTAGCCATGTGGCCATGCTACTTATTACAATGTTTGCTATAGACGTGTCTGCTCTTACCATTTTCCATGCACTGTTGTTGGAGAAGTCAAGGTAGGCGCTACCTAATGGAAGTCTGTTCACACGAGCGCTATGGTTTCCTATGTGGATGCATGGGGATCCGATTGCAAAAGAAACAGATTACAAGATCCAGCCCAGTGTTTTTGTTAAGGCTTAGAATATATTAGGAAAATTGGTGCTACAGATAAAACTGAAGCAGTGAAGTACAACAAGTGGATAGGTGTTTGTTAGTACTGTCAAAGAGATTGACTATTACTGTTGCTGAAAATCTTCAGTCTTGTGCTGTACTGTCCTATACCATTTACTCCTTCATGCTACATTTTATTGACACATGTCAAACAATACCAAGAACATCATAATAAACAAATTGGCTCATACATCAAACTCAAAACTTACTTTCTATGAAATAAGTGGAAAAAAGTTCATACAATGGATCTTTGCTTATTTTCCTCCAAACATTTTAAGAAACCATCCAGATATATCAATACTCAGGAAGTGTGCAACATGCTTTGTAAACCTCTCTTGTTGTATTACTCCAAACCGGAATTTCAAACCGTTTATAACTAATTAGGTGTACACGATGGTACCGTGGAAAGTTCCCAGGAAAAGAAACAGTTGTAACTATAATAAACAAGATAAAGTATTTCCTTTTGTATTAATGTGCAGTTAATACGTTTAATGTTTTAGCAGTGTGAATAACATGTTCCCATATTTCTGGAATCTACAAAGATTTCCTTACTGAAAGTGTAAAAAAAATCCCTCTGTTCTAAATACTGTAAATATGCTGAATGCCACACGCATTTGGCTCCTGGCCACAAAGGATACAGCATGTCCTATAAACTCTGCCTGGTCCCCAGAGTTTAGTAATCACTGCGTGAGTTCTTTGTGTACATCAGCAGTGAGCATTACAACACAATGGGACGTCCAGCTGAGCATGACACGCCACCGAGGCAGCTGCTTGTATCAATAGCTAGGGTCGTGCTGAGCAGTTTACATAGCGTCACTGTCACGTTTGTGAGAGATGGATAACATCTAGTGGACAGTGGGATAATACGTAACAACAGGGGTAAGAGCCAATGTTACTTACAAGCAAACCAACCTCAAAATCAATCATGTGTTTGCCTTCTTATAATAAATCACTTGCAGTCAAAACAGATATCCCAATGAACGAGATACCTAAAGGATATTGATTGAAGACAGATCTGTGGATTACTTTCTTCTCAATCTGTTAGTGTAATGTTACAAGAATCCTCATATACCCTTTCGTGGCCATTGTTAAAGGTTTATTGCTCCCTTGCATGTGGTGCATAATTGTCTCTGTGTCTGCAGCTCCAGGCTTCCTATCTGTTTCCTCCAGGACTGGAGTTTTCTGGTTATTTTCATTTACATTTTGCATTACACCTTTCTGATGTAGAACAAGCTAAGTCGAGAATGGTCTCCACTATAATTTGTACTTATAATCTTCTGCTTCTTCAGATGTATCACAGCAGTTCACAACCAGTGTTAATAGGACCACTGGTGGCACTCGTATCAGAATCAGGTTTAACTTGCGCTATGGTCAGGTAGTGCTCATACTATGGTTAGTTGCAGTGGCGTAAGTTCTGGCCAGACGCAATGAGACAAACTTTTGGCGACATCCCCCCGGATGTAATGACATCACGAGAGTTTTTATGAGGGAGGAGGAAGTGAAGAGGAGAGGTTTGTATGTAACTTCCCTCTGCTTAAGCCCAGCCCTCTGTGTAGGTCACAAAGTCACCCTGGGGACACCGTAATGCCGGAGGGGACAATGGAGTAATGCCCACCTCCAGACTAGTGCCCGGAGCTCAGCACTTCCATTGTTTCCCGTACTTCCGCCACTGGTCAGGTGGTACTTGTATTATGGTCTGGTGTAACTCATATCAGTTCAGGTGTATCCGATTTAGAAAAGAATGGTTATTTTAGACAGGGACGGTGCTAGCGTGTTCGGTGCCCACCTATTTAACAATTTATTATTATAGTTACTAGAGTATAGTATCCATGGACAAGATTCATGCTCAGGTCCCATGTAAGCATCATAAAACACAATCTTCTAACCACAAAAAAAGAAACATGTGTTTTACCCTTTCTTAAACATATCTATTGAATCTGCCATCACACCTGGCAGTGAATTCCATATCTCGACCAGTGCCGTTTTTAGACCTAGCAGAGTCCAGGGTGGAAAAAAAATTCTGGCGCCACCCTTCCCCCCCCAAAAAAGTATGCATCCAGCCTCTTACTTCCATCCCCTTGTATGTGGCCCTTTTATGTGTCCAGCCTCCTTTTGTGCCCCTTAAATGTATCAGCCTCCTTTTGTGCCCCCCTTTAATGTATCAGCCTCCTTTTGTGCCCCCCCCTTTATAAGTGTCAGCCTCCTTTTGTGTTTCCTTTACATGTATCAGCCTCCTTTTGTGTCCCCTTTAAATGTATCAGCCTCCTTTTTTGCCCCCTTTTTTAGTGTCAGACCCTTTTTGTGCTCCCTTTATATGTGTCAGTCTACTTTGGTGTCCCCCATAAATGTATCATCCTCCTTTTGTGCCCCCTTTATATGTATCAGCCTCCTTTTGTGTCCCCTTTATATGTATCAGCCTTCTTTTGTGTCCCCTTTATAAGTGTCAGAGTTCTTTTGTGCCCCCTTTAAATATGTCAGCCTCCTTTTTTGAGGTGGCGACTGTGTGAGTGGCCCGGGGAGAGCTGCTTGACTTAAAGGGGGCTGCCCTACTGGGCATTCCCCTTTAAGTTATCTAGGGGTGCGCCCCATGCGATAGCACAGCTCGTTCACCCCTAGAATTGGCCCCGATCTTGACTGCCTTTACTGTAAAAACCATTTTCTTTGCTGGTTGTGAAACTTCCTCTAACCTTAGTGGGTCATTGTGTACAGTCTTTGGGGTAAAAAGATCCCATGAAAGTTCTCTGTATTGACCCTTAATATATTTTTATATAATAATCATATCTCCTCTTACACTCTTAGGGGTATATTTACAAAAGTTGATTTTGCAAAGAAAACCCAAAGTCTCTGGACTTTGCTGGCGATTATGCCATCACCGTATTCACTAAAGGCAAAAGTCCCGGGACTTTTTTTTCAAAATCGACCCGGCAAACATTGCTGGACAGAAATCGTCCAGATGTTTGCCATATAAAAAATACAATTCGCCGTATTCAGTAGTTAGTCGGCAAATCGCTGCAAAACAAAGCGACTTTAGCCTTTAGCAAAATCGACACAGCAAACATCGCTGACAAAAAATCGTCCAGATGTTTGCCATGTCAAACATAGCCCAGACCGGATTCACTAAAGTCAATTTTACTAAATCGCCTCTAGTTCGCTCTGTAAGTGATTTAAAAAAAAAGCCTCCTTTGTGTGCAACTTTCATAAAAAGCGACACACATTTTAGCTGAAAAACATGTCAATAGCTTTGACGTGTGTTTTTCATAATGTAAAAATGGTGTGCTACATCATTCTATCCCTTATCATGCAGACGCATATAGTACTATAAGGTAAAGCATGGCCAAGCGTCAGCCTGACAAGGGGTAAAATTATGCCGTGTAATGTGTAATGTTAAATAAAATAAACCTTAACCACAATAAGCATACCTAATGTACATGACTAAACAATACATTTCTAAACATTAAAACAATGTGTCCCTGTGTGTTTTATTAAACTATAATGGTGGCCACCGTGTAGTAACTAGTCGATACTAGTTACTACAGTATAGTAAGTATCGACTAGTTGCTACACGGTGGCCACCATTATAGTTTAATAAAACACACAGGGACACATTAGTTACATTGTTTTAATGTTTAGAAATTTATAAGGCTCAGCATGGCCACAAACAAATGGCCATGCTGTGCCTTATAGTACTATATGCGTCTGCATGATAAGAAATAGAATGATGCTTGCCGATTTTGAAATGGACAACTGCATGATAAGAAATAGAATGATGCTTGCCGATTTTGAAATGTACAATCAACATCGACGGCGATTATTAATCGCCTTGCCGCGATAAAAAAAAAAAATTATGGCAAAATCACTGCGATGTCTGGCGATGCATAATCGCTGTAAAAACGATTTTAGTAGAAGAGGCCCTTAGACGCCTCTTTTCTAAAGTAAACATACCTAAACTGGTTAGCCATTCCTCATAGCTCAGTGACTCCATTCCCTTTATCAATTTTGTCGCCCTTCTCTGAACCCTTTTTTAGCTCCAAAATGTCTTTTTAAGGAGTGGTGCCAAGAACTGAACCCTGTATTCGAAATGAGACCTTACCAATGATTTATATAATGGAAAAATTACACTATCTTCGCTTGCCTCTATGTCCCATTTTATGTAAACTAGTACTTTATTGGCCCTTGTTTTATTTTAAATGAGTGGACAGGAGCCAGTCATGTTACAATGATTGTTAAAATTGTAAATTGTTATGTAATCTTATGGCACTATAAAAAAAAAACCCTGTCAATAAATATATATTGCTGTACATTTTATGTCTTTGTGTCCACAAAATTACAAATTCCCTAGAAAAAAGAAGGAAAATGCTAGGACCAAGAGAATATGGGAGAAATTTTCCTGGGACAAAATATAAACTGTTGTGCTACTCCCTTAAATTAACTACAATAATCTCATTTTGAAACTCCACGAGACTATGCTCCACATTTGTTTATTGCGGTGCTGATGGCATCTTTCTGGACTTACACTCAGTTATGTAGCCCACTTGTCTTGAAAGGAATAGATGGTGCTCCTCTTGCAGGCCGACCTATTAAATGGGTGTGGGTCGCCACTGAGAACGGCCCTTTTTCGAAAGGATCATTCTCTCCCAGCCAATTCTGAATTGGCTGGGAAACCGCCAGACCAAAGATGCTGCGCCAAAAGGTGAGTATAAATCTATTTCCAACCCTCACCCCAAACCTTACCCTAATCCTTATGCTAACACTCCCATCCCCGCAGCCTAAGCCTAGACTCCCCTACCCACAGGCTGACCCTAACCATAAACCTCCCCTTTCATTACCGTAACCCTAACCCTCCCCTCCCCACTGCCTAAATATAAAAGTCCCCGGAGAGTGTTATTTAGCTCTCTGTTGTCCGGGTCCCGCTGATACAGCAGGTACAACGGGTCCAATGAGTCTCCTATGATGCGCCATTTACAAAAAAGGAATGGGTAAGTATGCTGATCTGTATACCATTCAATAAAAAATTCTAAAATGGCTATGTTTTGAAATATAGACAACCGAAAATTTCTGGCCGCAGAGTCCGTCCCCTTTAACATGCCACCTAAGCAGTTAAAAAAATACCTAATTTACTCACAACAGATCTTATTTCTCTTAACCAATGGCCCTCAGTTGCCTTTAATATTGGGATACCTCTGGATTGAGTTACACAATCCTCAGTTTTAAGATCAAAAGAGATATTATGTTGCTGTCAATTGCCTTCATGTTTCCATTTGTCTGTCTGTCCCAAAATCTGCTGATTTGTTTGGAATCTACCAACAATTTGCTGATTTGTTTTTTAAAAAAGCTGTAGCTGTTCCTCCACATAGAAATAATGACTCTTTATAGACTTGGAACCTAGGGCATATTTGTCCAAAGCTAGATTATGTACAGCTTCTGAATTTGATGAATATATTAAAGAAAATCTAAAAAAAAAAAAGGTTTTTTGATCCCACCAAATGTTCAGTAGATTTCTTTTGCCTTTTTGATTTCTTTTGCTTCTACAACTATGTATAGACTTTCGGGAACTTAAAAAAATCACTGTTAAGAACCAGTACTTTACCGCTAATTTCTCAGATATGTGATATGTGACCAACTTCAAGGTCTTTCATCAAAATAGATTTGAGGGGGAGAATAAAATTTCCTAATAACAGACTTAAGGCGATGAGTGAAAAACAGAATTTAACACAAACTGTTAATTACGAGTAATTAAATGCCATTTAGACTTCAACAAACGAACCTCAAAATTTGGTCCTCCATTCATTGGGACTTATAGGACTATAAAAATTAAAAAGCAGTAATTGTGCAACTTGAAATTAGGGACGTATGTGAAATATGCTGGTGTGAATCTCTATACAAATGATACACAAATCTACCTATCCACTCTTGATCTCTTACCATCTCTATTGGCCCATGTAACTGAATGTCTCTCTACCATTTCATGTTGTATGTCCTCCTGCAATCTCAAACTTAATTTTTCAAAAACAGAACTAATAAAAATTCCACCTGCCAATAAAAGTGACCCTCTTGGTCTCTCTATTTCTGTTGACAACATAGAAATAATCCCTACTCATAAAGCTCTCTGCCTAGGTGTTGACCATGAATTTGCCTTTGTTCTTCACATACAATCTCTTTCTAAATCCTGCTACGTACATCTAAAAAACATTTACAGAATATGAAAATAGCTCACACAATCTAACCTGCCTGAATTGCATAGCCTGGATTTTTAATCATTAGTTTTCAAAGCATATTGGAGTTGTAACTGGAGTTCATCACAATATCATTACTATTTGCTCTTTTTTCCACAGGTAACCTCAAATGAGTGGGCCTAGTTTAACAAAGCCTCTGTGCAATTGTAAAGTATTGTCTTTCTTTTGTATTTATATTTTAATACTTTAGTGTTTTTAGTTTCTGTACATTAGGTGAAGCTTGTAGCATAATATATTTATTGTTGCTGTTTGGTGTCATTTTTCTGGGTAAGGTTTAAAAGGTAGTTTTTTGTTTTTTTATTCTTGTAGTTAATTAGCCAGCTGTGGTAATTGCTTGGGCTGTGGTAATTGATAAGGTCATTGGGTGTTATATAAAGGTGGTTTAGTTTGAACCTGCCAAGGTTTAACCTGGATGAATTTCATAGCCTGGATTTCTAAGCATTGGTTTTCAAAGCATATTGGAGTTGTAACTGGAGTTTGAACTGGATTTGGCCAGGATTTGGGTCCATTTAAAAGTAGTTGTGTGAGTTGTTGGTAAAACAAAGTTTGCTGATTTTTTTTTTTTTTTTTACATCAATAAACCTAGGATGTCTGCTCTTGTGCATTGC
>WWET01005079.1:10251-22771 GCA_011038615.1 Limnodynastes dumerilii
TAAACATGCTTGTCTTATATATATATATATATATATATATATATATATATATATATATATATAGCCGTGGATCAGGGCCAATGTTACCTTTCTTAATACTTGCAGGCCTTTAAGTGTTGCAGGCCAGTAACGTATTTTTTTAATACATAGGATTTCTTTATTATGCAAGGTCACTTAGCTAAATGGGAATCTGGACATAGCTGATCAAATCCCACATTGCAGTGTTGTTTCCTACTATTCTGCAGCACCATGGGCCAGTACACACTGCTAAATGGAGAGTAGCTAATGGAGAGACTGTTGTTAATATCATTCAATAAGACAATGTTTATTCATTCATCCCTCCAGGAAAAAGACAGGCATATTTAGGATATATTTTAAAAGTACCAGTAGCCATGACCTATATCTTCTCATCTGCACAGACTGTAAAAGTTAATTCTTTTGTCAAATAAAGGATTTTATGTATTCTGGAGTCATAGCTAATATTTTGTTTAAAGCATTCTTTGTGTTAATATTAACTCTGACACTTATATTGTAAGCAGGTCTTACCATTCTCTTGTCCCCCACCTCCCCTGGCCTCTTCCCTATCTCAGCCTGTTTACAACAGGTTGACGGCAAAGTAGTGAAGATGGTGGGAGTTTGGTAATGGGGCCGAGGTATGTCTATAAAATAACGAGACAGTGATTCCACCTAGTAAAGAAAGCAGTCAGAATCAGTTATAACTGCATACGTAATGACCTTGTACATGTGGAAGAATGTTCCAGAAGGCACAACAGTTGCCAGCATTATTATAAGGAAGTTTTGAAAAAGCTGAGAGAAAGTCAGAAAGAAACGGCTGCAGCTGTGGAAAAATGGTTTCATTCTTCACCAGGACAATGCACCTGCTCACACAGCACTTTCTGTGACCAACAATCATATTACTACACACAGACCTGTGATATGAAATGGTGGTATGCGTGGCAACAGGGAAGGGTTACAATGAGCAACAGTATCCAGAAGTATTTCTATTTTTCGCATAAGTAATACCAGGTGGCAGAGGGTATAGTTGATAAAATATGTTTAGTCCTGATTGTTATGCAAAAATGGATCTAAAACTCATTACAAAAATATGAATATATATGAGTAGCACTTGTGCCTCACTGCGCTGAGGTCATGAGTTAGATTCCCAGACTAGGCCTTATCAGTGTTGAGTTTGTATATTCTCCCTGTGTCTGCGTAGATTTCCTCCAAGTGCCCCGGTTTCCTCCCACATGCCAAAAACATGCTGGTAGGTTAATTGGCTGCAGAATAAAATAAACCTAATGTGTGTGTAAATAGGTATGAATGTATTAGGGACCTTTGTATGTAGCTCCAATAGTGGAGTGAATAAGTGTTAATAAAATAACAATAATAGCAGGACCATAATGAGGGTAAAGGGGATAAGGATGGGGGTAATGAAGATAGCATGGGATTGGTCAGTAGTATTTGATTTGATTCCATTGGTGGCAAGCGGTAAAAGGTTAAGAACCACTGGTAGAAGATATTTTAAAATGATACCTGAAGAAAAATACCACTGGTTAAGAACCCCCTGTTCTACACTATTAAAGTACTTTTTCTCTCACACTTTGTAACCCTCTTTTGATTTTGATATTCTGATGCTCACCATAGAAGGGAGTTTCAGACTATAAACTGATTGACTATATTGAAGAGACCTTTTACCATGTTTTTCATTATTCAAAAAATAATAATGCATTTCTTCACCGTAGTGGCCGAGCGCAAAAAGAGAGGGGGGGGGGAAGCTGCCTATGCTGGGAGAATACTGTATACGGCTCCACCAGAGCCGACAGGGTTAATGGAATGCAGAGAGAAAAATACAGAACTCAGCAATAGCAAGGGCGCTACAGGGAAACAATGATAAAACAGATACAAAGTGACCGTTTAAAAATATTTGTTTATTTGTAGCAATAAAAATAAATTTGCAACTGTGAATGGTCTCTGTGGTATTATTCTTCACAGGTAGACAGTGGGTGAGACGGAGTTAAAAGCAAAAAAGGTCCGTGATAACGGGATACTGCGGTGTGGGTTAGAAGAGGATTAATTGTGCTAATCAGGGGTGCCGTATGTCCTTACCAATGCGGTTTTAAATTTGGGTAGGACTGAAGATAGAGGCACTTACCCTGTAGCAGTGGAGAAGGTCCGTGGTGAATGTCACACTCCCGTGAGGTTTGTTGGACTTGGTGCGTTAAAGATGGTTTCCAGCAGCCGCTGTATACCCGGGTATTGTAACAGTGGTTGGACGCAGCGGGGTCCGGCAGCCTTGCAAGGAGGGTGGTTTAGAGGGTAACCAACGCGTTTCTGCCGCTACGGGCCTTTATCAAGGATACATGGTGCTGGATGGGAGGCATTTAAATAGGTTTTAGCGATGTCAATCAAAACACCGCTAATTTGGCGGGTGAAAAGATCTTACTTCGTTTCTGGGTTCACAAGTGCTCATACCTTGAAATGGGTAGAGTGGCTTTTTAGTAGTCTGGGGGTACCATTTTTGTGAATGGTTGGATATGCACAATTAAGTGTCTTAAAGGTATATGTACATTCGTTGGTAACCATGGTGACTCCCCGTGTTTACTGTTGGTAGAATGGTACATTTCCACATATTACTGTTAATTTTTGTTTTTAGACAGTATGTAGGGATAAAGAACTGTATGGAGGCTGGTTTACCTTTATTTGCAAACTGTTTGCAATTTTTTGCAATTTTTAAGGTTTTAATTCTTTAAAGAATCCCTTGGTTAAGGGAAAATAAAGAACATTTTTACTGTTGTGGTGCAGAATTTTTATTATTCATACTGGGGCACCAATGTAAGTTTTTTTGGGTCATGGGTGAAGATACTGGATTGCATGGGTAAAGATTGCCTTTAGAAATAGGTTTGGTGACTCCTTAGTGAAAGAAGGAGACTTTATTATTGTTGTAGTGCAAAATTCATATTGGGGCACTGACCTTAGGTTTTTTTGGGTCAAAGATAATGAGCCTGGATTCAAGATGCCTGTGATAATGGTTTTGGTGATTCACAGGAACCATTTCAGCTCAAAATCGGCATTTAAACCTGTGGGTTGGAGGGTTTTTAATCTAAAAATCCACTCCATTTCAGAAGTGGCAAGTTTTTTCTCTGTATTTCTATTTTTCCAGGTGTCTTCTATCTTTTGGATTCCCCAAAAGTTTTTAATCCCATGGGGGGAGCAGTTGTGTTTCTCCTTACAATGCATTGACACTGAATGTGTCTCCATACCCTTTCTTATGTTACGGATATGTTCCGCCAATCTGATTTTCAACGGGCGTGACGTGCGTCCTACATAGAAGAGGCCGCATTGACATTCCAGGAGGTATACCACGTTCTTTATATTGCAGGTAATAAAATTATTGATTTTATAGGTTCTTCCTTTTGCTGCAAAATGTGTATGTTTGGATTTTTCCATTTTAATTTCGCGGCATGCTAAACATAATCCACATCTGTGGAAACCTTTTGTTCTTATTGATCCCCGTTTGGAGGACAGGATCTTTTTGTATTATCTTCCAATGTCTCTTGATGATGTTCTCAACTTGTTTATGATTGGGCCCATACCTAGACAGAAAGGCCCATTTGGTGTCTTTTTGTCTTGTCTGGTCTTTGGGTGGGGGATGGATGATTTGGTCCCTGGAGATGGTGTTGATTTTCTGTTCAGCTTTTTCTAGAGTCTTGGGATGGTAATGCTTATCCTCAAATTGTTTTTTGAGGTCTTGAATTTGTTCTTTATATATTGAATCTTCTGTACAATTTCTTTTAATTCTTCTATATTGTCCATAGGGTATATTGTCCAGCCAGTTTGAATGGTGCTCACTTGATGTGTCTATGTAAGAGTTGGAATCGGTGGACTTTTTGTAGGTTTTAGTTTTGATGCATTCTTCTTCTATGTAGATGGTGATGTCGAGATAGTTGACCTGGGTGTTGCTTATGTCGAAGGTCAGGTGAATGTTCCAGTCGTTGTTGTTTAGATGTTGGCAGAAGAGGTCCAAATCTTCTCTTTCGCCTTCCCAGATGAATATATCGTCAATATATCTGAGCCATGAGGAAAGATTAGCCCCCCATGGATGGTCCTGCCATACCTTCTTTGACTCCCATGCGGCTATAAAGAGGTTGGCGTAGCTGGGGGCAAATCTTGTCCCCATGGCTGTGCCAACTTGTTGAAGGTAGTAGTGCCCTTCGAAGTAGAAAAAATTGTTGTTTACAATAAAATGGATGCCTTCTTCTAGAAATGAGATTAGTCCTTTGTCCATGGTGGAGTGTTGCAGGGTTTCTAGGACCGACTCAATGCCTTTGGAGTGGTTGGAGGACAGGATCTTTTTGTATTCTCTTCCAATGTCTCTTAATGATGTTCAGTATCTTCACCCATGACCCAAAAAAAACTTACATTGGTGCCCCAGTATGAATAATAAAAATTCTGCACCACAACAGTAAAAATGTTCTTTATTTTCCCTTAACCAAGGGATTCTTTAAGGAATTAAAACCTTAAAAATTGCAAACAGTTTGCAAATAAAAGGTAAACCAGCCTCCATACAGTTCTTTATCCCTACATACTGTCTAAAAACAAAAATTAACAGTAATATGTGGAAATGTACCATCCTACCAACAGTAAACACGGGGAGTGTTTACAGGAATCACCATGGTTACCAACCAACAAATGTACATATACCTTTAAGACACTTAATTGTGCATAACCAACCATTCACAAAAATGGTACCCCCAGACTACTAAAAAGCCACTCTACCCATTTCAAGGTATGAGTACTTGTGAACCCAGAAACGAAGTAAGATCTTTTCACCCGCCAAATTAGCGGTGTTTTGATTGACATCGCTAAAACCTATTTAAATGCCTCCCATCCAGCACCATGTATCCTTGATAAAGGCCCGTAGCGGCTGAAACGCGTTGGTTACCCTCTAAACCACCCTCCTTGCAAGGCTGCCGGACCCCGCTGCGTCCAGCCACTGTTACAATACCCGGGTATACAGCGGCTGCTGGAAACCATCTTTAACGCACCAAGTCCAACAAACCTCACGGGGAGTGTGACATTCACCACGGACCTTCTCTACTGCTACAGGGTAAGTGCCTCTATCTTCAGTCCTACCCAAATTTAAAACCGCATTGGTAAGGACATACGGCACCCCTGATTAGCACAATTAATCCTCTTCTAACCCACACCGCAGTATCCCGTTATCACGGACCTTTTTTGCTTTTAACTCCGTCTCACCCACTGTCTACCTGTGAAGAATAATACCACAGAGACCATTCACAGTTGCAAATTTATTTTTATTGCTACAAATAAACAAATATTTTTAAACAGTCACTTTGTATCTGTTTTATCACTGTTTCCCTGTAGCGCCCTTGCTATTGCTGAGTTCTGTATTTTTCTCTCTGCATTCCATGTTTTTCATTATTGCTGATGCCTGCTGTAAAACAGGAGATGTAAAAGAGGTTGGAGCTGCCATTCAAAGACAGAATTATTAAGTTTTTTTGGGGGGACTATAACTTGTTTGATGTTAATAACCTACTACTATTCTTTAACTATCTTTTGATTATCAGCATAAATAAAGTTTTAAAAATTAACTTATTTTAAAATATCCAAATCTAGATAATTATACTTTTTGTCCAACCACATACTTAAGCTACATAATTTCAAATAAACACATGGAAGATGGTGAATCAATATTTGGACACTTTATTATAAATGAATCAGTAGTGGTCAGTTATTAAAGGGATGGTCAGTAGGGGGTTGGTAGATGGTAAATAGGTGGTAGTCCAGTAGAACCTCCTGCTGGGAGCAATCGCTCTAGTGTGTGGCCAGCTTTAGTGCAGACAGTGAAGGCAGGCTTGGGCCACACAGTGTGTTGATATAAAAATCGTGGTGTGCTCTTTGTATCACACACTTATCTGTATGTTTTGGATACCAGATTTCAGTAACTGCCTTTGTCACTCTAGTCAACTATGTTGACTGAAGCCCTTCACAATTCAGCAACACATGAGTCTCTCTCTATGTTGTCAGACTCACTTGGAACACACCTGAAGGGGTTATCGGGTTTTTTTTTTGTTTTTTTTTTTTACAGACTGTTGCTACAACACTGCTCTGGGACTCCTGTTAGCTGTCTAAACCAGATTCACTTTCAGATTCAATCGAGCACGATGTGCCACATCACGTGAATCTCATAGGAGGTGCAAGATAAAATCTGCAATGTTTAGCTACCGTAACAGACAATAATAGAAGCACTTTGTGCCTAACCACATCATCACACTGAGTTGAATCTGCCCCTGTCTCCATCTATCTTTTTCACTTTCTATTAATCTCTCTTAAAAAGTCACTTTTCCTCCTCCCTTTACCTTCCTCTCTTCACTATCTCAGATCATAGCTCCTGCATCTCTCTAACCAGCTTATTCTTGTGTCCAATTGAATCTTCCTACTTTTCTGTGATGTCCCATTGCTGACAGGCCCTCTCCATTCTCCTCACTTCAACATCACAGGGCTTAGTGACTATAAACATAGCAGCCACATTAAGTATCTGATGTATGTCTGGCACACTTGCTATACTTAATATATATGTACAAGTGTATAGATATATTTTACTCCACCGGAAACATTTTAGTGCACCCGACGGGGAAGATGCTTTTTTATCATTACTGTCTATATGCAGCAAATATCAACACCATTTTAACTGTACAAAATAGATGCAGGACAGGGGAGATAGGAGCAACAGCACAAACAGGATGATAATACATTGATATGTTCTGCTATATAGTACAATTATTTCCTGCTAATAATGTATGGGTGCTACCTATGATAGTCAAAATCAAAAAGAAATGAAGCAGTCAATCCTGTTTTATGCGCACTGCTACATTTTTTTTTTTACATATATATTTTTATTGGAATTAAACATTGTTTACGAGCATTTGCTGTTAAACAGAAGAAAAATACACAATATGTGGTCTACACAAGATGTGATATATGTAGTTGTGACCCTCGTAGATAATTTAATCCTATAAGCATCATTGTGTACAAGAAAGTACAATATAGCATTATGTACATATATTATGAATTAATAATATTATTCACTCTTGCCCAAGTGCAAAGAGGCTTCATAAATGAAAGAGCCCCAGATGAGAAGGGAAATTGGTTCAGTCTGTGATGTGTGTGTCATTAAGCACCACAACTGCACAACAGTTAGATACGGTTTATAAGAGAATAGGCGGATCATTTGCAGCTTATGTTAATACCAGGTTGAAAACTGTTATACAAAAAACTGTTATATAATTGATGGTTTATATCTGTTGGCAGACGATCAATATAGCTTTCCCATGAATCAAAAAAGTTTTCTACTCTTTTTCTAACAGTGTTTCTTTCCACAATGTTATACATTTTTTCTTTAAATAAGTTAAATGAAGGAACTGAAGGGGAGAGCCATAACTGTAATATCGCCGTCCAGGCTGCTGAACTTATAGCCAAAAACTATTTTTTGCCTCCTCTACATACTCTTTGGCCATCAGGCAACAAACACAATATTGCCCACTTTGCATTCAGTGGTGTATAATTAACCAGAACCCTATGACAACTGGGCAGCTCCACAGGCAATGGAGCAGGCCTGCTTCAGGGTAACCACATCTAAGGCAATGATGGGACTCTCGAAGACCCAGTTTAAATCTCTTCAGGGGAGACAAATATGTGTGGTGATAAATATTGCAATTCACCCTTCCAAATATTAAAATAATTTGATTGCATACCTGGAATAAACTTTGGATTCTGCACAAAGGGTAAGTGAATAGAATAGTTATAGCAGAGTCCCAATTTATGTCGGACCCTGTGCCAAACCTTATGTGTAGATAACAAAATCAAATCATCTTGGGGCTACTTTTATCAGAACCATGAAGAAAAGCAATAAGCCCCAACCCCATTAAGAATCTCCAGTTTCCATTGATGTGTTAGCATACATATCTGTACCCCAAATCCAATTCGGGGTACAATTCGGCAGATTCTTGCCCTCTTCCCTTTCCAAATAATTCTTCTAAATAGAAAATTTATTGTATTAGTATCTCTAACAGAGAGGATGAGGGGCAAGGTTTGTAGGCACTGCTACATTTATATGTTTATAGTACTGTATTGGATGCACATATAGTAAGTATTTTCAATGGACACTGTAGACTAGGGATACACTGAATGCAAGGTGCTTTTATGAATACTTCTTCCTTATATGTATATTTAAATGCTTACCTGTTTCTGATTCTCCTTACACTGAATGCATGAATCATTGTTTAAATGGTTCTACATTATACCACATGCATAAAACAGTGGTTTTACTGATTTAATTACTATGCTTAATATATGTTTTTAATGAATTTATTAAGTTTAGTTTTAGAGTTCCTTTCTCTATAATCAGATTAAACTGAGATTATACTTGTTATATTGTACACTTGTTTTGTGGATTATTTTTCTGCCCTAAGCGTGCACCATTAAGGTGGTCTGCTTTATTTTTCCCCCTCTTACATACCCTATCATTTAAACTATGGGCTGGATCCAGACCTAGTTAAGTGCTTGAACTTAGTTACACCTGGGCTAAACCATGTTGATTTCAGGGGGAGTTAAGTTAACTGTACTCTTTGCATGCAGGGATATGTCTTTGAATTTCTTACTGCACACAGATACTGACCAGCTTTACTATCACACTGTTATTTAGACTTGGGATAGGAAACATCACATCTAAATTCTAATACTGTTTGCGACACATGAAATATGACTCCCCTGAAATCATCATGGTTTAGCCCAGGAGTAACTAAGTTCAAGCACTTAACAAGGTCTGGATCAGGCCCTATGTCCACAACCATACCTAACACCAGAAGAGACAAATAACTGCTATGCCAACGATCAGTTAAAGGGTATGTAAGGCATCTCAAAAGTTTCACTGCACCGTACAAAGAACATTCCAGTGGAAGGTGATCCTGGGCTCACGTAGCAAAGCACAGCAAATAGGTTCAGTGCTACAGACTAATAGAAGGTAAGGGGAGGGATGAAAAATTAAAGGAAGATAACCCTGCTCGTGGGAGCTTAAAAGAAGGGATAAGGAGATCTCTCTTATTATATGTAAGGTGTATTTTGTTGAAAAAATATCTACTATCCCCACCACATTTCTCTGTAAACAGACACTATTTTTGTATAAGATAAGCAAAGACAAATCACGATTTTCAGACAGCAAATTCAGATACTGCTCTATCTTGTACTTGAATACTGCACGGTTCAAGTACCAAGGTTATTTTCACCACTTCTGCTATTACAATTCAAACTGTCAATTATTACCAATAATATTGCATTGTGTGGCCTGCTTAAACCTCTACCAATGTTATTACTGACAGTCTTCTATTGTTACTTACGCGCAATGTAGACAGTAGTGCTGGGCATTACCAGGAACATTGTAGTCAATTTCCTGTCTCAATAACCGATGGGCATTCTCTGGACGAAGGTCTTCATGAATCTGATCTATATCTTTTACTCGCCTTTTTGTTTTCCAAAGCTTTGAAATATTTTTCTTTTTATCACTTTTGTGATTCCCTGTCTGCTTTGAGCGTGTCATATCTAAAAAGGGATAAAACGTAAAATTAAGCAGGTAGTAGGAACATTTGAGAAGCAAAGAACTGCATTCATCCCTTGCACAAAAAAATAAAAAATTGTAATAAAATTTTATGAAAATTATTCTGCACTGATCTTTAACCAGCTTTATTGTATCCTATTACAGAAATAATCCAATAAACGTAACATAACGCAATGAATAAAATTGGTAGAAAAATCCGTTAAACTATCTACATTACCCAAAATGGCAAGGTGAATGACAATGGATCATTACTAAAAACAGGCTGTAGCGGAATATTGTAATGCTCTCAAAAGTAAAATTGGCCATATACCATAATGATTATAGATCACAGCAGGACATGACCTGATAAACTGGACAATTATTCGCTAGACAAAGGTCCGGATAATTGAGGCTGATAAGGAAGGGTTGTCAGGACTGACAGGAGACCCATGCAGCTAACTGTAAAAATATCCACCCCCAATGTGTGGTTCCTCCACCACCTGGATGGAGTTTCCCAATTATCAACAGGTAGAGCAGTAATAAAGTATTGACATTACTTTATTACTGATGTACATGCCAGTAATAACAAAATCAGAGGAAATGGGGAAACTCTGGCTAGAAGGTGGATGTACAGGGTCCAAATATTTGAAATTACCACATAGTATGCTATATCGCGAGCTTGTCTCTAATCTATTTTAGGGAGAACAAAATATAAAAATTATTGGACCCAATTGTTAAAGACCATTTGGAAAAAAAAACTCTTGTATACACACTACAGCAATTATTGGTCTGATTTACAGATAAAGATAGAACTAATAAGCACTGTGGTGTATAGCCAGCTTTAGATGAATCATGAACTGCATCATCATCAGCTGAAAATCACATTATTAAGAATTATACAGTCAAACTCTTGATAACTGCCTGGACTCTGAGGTTAACACAAAGGGCTGATCCAGAGCTGCACTTACACTTTTTTTTTTAGGCGCAAGTATAGATACAAATGTAGACCTGAGCAAAACCATTTTGAACTGTAACGGGAGGCAAATTTAAATTGTGCAAGCATAATTAGAAAGTAAAATTTCTTAGATCAACTCTAATTTATAGATTTAACATAAAGCTATACAGTATTTAAGTTCTTTGTGCAAAAGAAAATAATTTTCCCAGCATGCAAAGAACTTAAATTAGAACCCCCTTAACAAATAATAATAAAATAAAAAAAAAGTTTGCCGAGCAGTAGACTTGCACCAGTTTTGCCCTTACTCACAAACTCAGGATCAGTTCTAATGTCTGATAATAATAACCAACACAGATTAAGAGCAAAAACTTCTACCATCAGCTGGCACTGTCCCTATGATTGCAAACACTTTAGTTGGTTATCATTAACTAACCTATCATAACCGATCATTGTGAATCCTGATCTCATATTCTGGTAGCAGCTGCCAGAGCCAAGTAGAATAGGGTCAATACCACAGCTGCTGGCTGAAAAAATGTGTTCCCACCAGCTACAATTGTAAAATGCTATCTAAAATATTTTTTTCCACTCGTAAGGGCAAACTGGCTTAAGTAGGGTTAGTTTTACATTCTGTTTTTTTTTTTTTTTATAACAATCTCTTAAAATGTAAATGTTATTGTTAATAAAATAAGTATATTAAAGTATCTAATGGAATTTCTGGCATGTCTGAAGGAAGCAACAAAAATATTAGATCGTATTTCATTTCTAATAAGTGATCTGCATATACTATATCTAATTGACATCTTAAACCAAAACTATAATAAAAAGTAATTATTAACTCTCTGCAAACAAGATACTAACATTATAAAGGAAAATTTCGTAAGCCTACAATCCACAGCATGCCTTTTATTCTAATGTAAATACAAATTTTAGGTAAGGATTAATAACAAAGCCTACAGAGCAACAAATCACAAGAGACGTGCTAAGTTTTAAGTGGCTAAACGTATACATCAAGATTACAGCTAAAATAATAATTGTGCTACAATAGGTTACAATTTAAAATACGGACCTATTTCAATGTACTCACTACAGAGTTTCGTCACTTTGCCTGAAAGACAGTGAAATTTCCATTTACAAGAGAACAAACTGCGACTTGTGAGAATTGTCTACGTATGGCCGTATATTTTCCCGTAATTTATTAACGTACAACGTTGACCTTTGGCTACAATAAAATGTCTTCAGCAAGTAATAGACCACGTTGAGCGGCGTCTCGTGGCATACAAAGACTTCCAGGCTTCAACCATAGAGAACAAAACACAGCGACCCCTGCAGGTTTTGTTGAAAATGAACAATATCGGAGGGCTGTTCGCATCTAGGTAAAGCTTTTTTAATATAGGAAGCAAGTGGAGTAAAAGTAGACCGTAAGTTAGAAAATATAAATAATATTTAATTAGTTGTACACATTTTTGGACTATTATAACTAATTAAATATTATCCTCATTTTTCATAATTTTCATTATCCGTAAATTGCATGATTATAACCTTTGCAACAGCAACTTAAACAAATGATTTTGCCAATTTGAATAAAAACTGTACTTTTTTTTATAGAGCTTCGGATTGGGTGAGCTGCCACAAAAACATGGATTGTCTCAACATGCATTTTGCATTAAAAAAATTCATACTTAATAATTTTTGATAATTTATTTCAGTGGTGTATTTCTTCCTAGTAGGTCTAATTGTGTATATACCACATAACCAAGGTTGTTGTTTTTTTTCCTGTTTGATTACATGTATGATGTTTAACTTTGATGTTTATTATTTTGAAACCTGACGGATATACTATTGATAATCTAACTCAGCGGTTCTCAACCTTTTTTCTAGGAGTACCAGTTACTCACTATGGAAATGGAATCAGGTCAAGTACCACTTTACAGATCATGTAGATGCATACAGAG
>WWET01005079.1:22999-43585 GCA_011038615.1 Limnodynastes dumerilii
CAATTCCAAATGAACGGCACTCAGGAGTGAAAAAAAACGAAAATCTGACAACGATGTGCCGACGTTTCAGTAAATATAATTTACTTTCCTCGGGGCCCTATATACATATAATTCTCAAACAAACCAAACATACTGTACAAGTATGAGTTCAAAAAGTCTTTATTTGTTTAGAATGTGGGATATTATGAACAAGCAGCACTGGTACAATTATTTATACTTAC
Organism: Limnodynastes dumerilii; assembly: GCA_011038615.1. Lineage (NCBI taxonomy): Eukaryota > Metazoa > Chordata > Amphibia > Anura > Limnodynastidae > Limnodynastes > Limnodynastes dumerilii. Next base: position 23,221 of record WWET01005079.1, read on the forward strand.
AAGTGCAACTGTACAATTATATACACACGTACACACATTTTGTCCCTTTTCTCAAGAGCAAATAATAACTAATCTCAAGTGGAAGTACTTCTGCCTCACAAAGCTGAGGTCATAAGTTTGGTTCCTGGACATGGCCTTCCATACATGCAGGGGTGTTTAATTTCACCCAAGAGAGGGCAGTGAACTCCCACTGTCATTCCCCTCTCTCATGCATATAAAGTATGACTTACGCTGCCATAAGTAATACTAACACAACATCTGGAGGGCCCACTTACGGACTTTAGACCGTATTCACACCTATGAAGCTTTGGCTTCTTAGGTGCGTAGAATTAATAAATAACCTACTACGCATATGTAGTAGGTTAATTACGCAATTTACATACCACTTATGTACATAGATTGACTGCGTGCGCACGTACTTTCATGAAGAAGAAAGAGGCATGTCTGGGCAGCCTCTGGTAGTTCTTATGAAGAGTGGGTGGGGGAAGGTATGCAAAGGAGATGGGGAGGGCGGGTATGGAAAAGGCTATGTGTGTTTTCCTTCTTAAGAAGAAAAATATGCACAGGAAGTTAGGGAAGACCAAGGTCACAAGGTATTTTGTGTGCGTAATTGGGCTATCATTATGATGTCAATTTTTATATGAGGATGTCATATGCTTCTGCACCCTCACTAGGGTGTGCTGCTGCTTATAGAATGGGAAGTCTGTCCCCCTCCCTTCCTTATAAATCAATGGAACAGATATGATCTTGTTCATACACTGTCACCATGAATAATGATAAATATATTGCTGCGCCTCCCTATATGTTCAACATAAGAAATCTTCAAGTCTAAGTCTCCTAATTTTAGATGGTTACACTTAAAAAAAAACACCTTGCCCTTTAACAAAAAACATATATACACCACTGACTATTCTGCTATATGTTTAGTAGGTGTCACAAACCGCGGCAAGCGCCACACTTACCCTCTCAGGTGCTGTCTGTCGGCAGTCCTCTCCTGGCGGTCCCGTGGTCCAGGCTCCCAGAGACTGTCATCAGCATAGTGACTCCTATACTCACCTAGTCCGGACCTCTGCAGTCCCCACGTGTATTCTGGCACAGCTCTGGTCCGTGGGCGCCGCCATCTTGATCTGAGTCACATGCTGCAAGGAGGCCAATAGGACCTACTTGCTCCAGTCCCCCAGCCAATCAGTGCACAGGGCGCACTATTTAAACCCTGTGCACAGTCTTCTTAGTGCCAGAACAACTTGTTCATTTCATGGTGCCTGGCAATCCTGATCTTGATCCTGAATCTGATCCTGATCCTGATCCTGAGGAAAGAGGGGTTGTATATAAAACAATTTTAAGAGAATGTGTTGTGATGGATGAATAAATCAACGCTGGTATATAGGCAAAAAATAACAATTTATTAATTACACATATGAGTTAAAAAATAAAATAAAAAGCATAGGACCAAGTAAGTGACTGTTCAGGAGTGGAATAGACAGCCATAGGAATTAAACAGCAATAATCAATGACAATTGATATAACATAAACCATATTAGCATTTGTTAAAAAATAGAGATGGACACACAGGTGGTAATTACCCTAAGAGGGATGATGCAAAGTTCACCTGATCTAGTCCCAGTGGAAAGGAGAGTAGCAAGGAAACGGGTGGCCAGTCCGAAACTAGTTGCTAAGCATGTAATTGTTGAATCCCAACACATCAATGTGCATAGTTATAAATTCCAAAACGATTGCGGGTTATAGCGCACAAATTCAGGGCGCTTACCCTACATGAGATGGCATAAGTAGGTAAATGCTCCTAGCAGACGTCCTCTCAGTACATCAGATTGATGCAGATGAGACCTGGAAATGTGAGCAGGAGGAGGTCACAATAGGCAGAGATTGAATATGTGAACTCCTTCCACAACAGAGTCGGCAGGTAAAGAGCAGTTTAGATATTGAACCACAGCACCGATGAAAGTGAGCTCCTTCCACAATGAGGTCGGCAAGTGGAGGGCAGTAGAAATAGTAAATCACCGTAATGGTCCAATCAGCAGCTTAACGGTAATGGCTCAAACTTGCAGAGAGCCGAGAAGGGAAGGCACAGCCTATGTGGATAGCTAGTGTATATATTAAAGTCCCAATACGTGTCCTATGCAGCAACGTTTCGTACCTTCAAGGTACTTTATCAAGCAGATCCTGATTCTGATCCTGACCTGCATTCCAGCTTCGGTCCAGCTGACCTGCAATACAGCTCCGGTCCGGTTTACCTGTAATCCAGCTCCGGTCCGGCTTACCTGCAATCCAGCTCCGGTCCAGCGGACCTGCAATTTAGCTCCGCTCCGGCTTACCTGCAGTCCAGCTTTGGTCCGGCTTACCTACAACTCCAGCTCTGCAAACCTGCTAACGGCTCAGCCCTATGCCAGTTGGTCTGGTAAGCCAAGCCTGTACATTGGACTATGTTGTCTACCTGTTCCAGCCCGACATAGTCCGGTCCTGCCAAGCCTGTATATTGGACTATATTGTCTACCTGTTCCAGTCCGGCATAGTCTGGTCCTACCAAGCCTGTACATTGGACTATATTGTCTACCTGTTCCAGTCCGGCATAGTCTGGTCCTGCCAAACTAATTGAACTGTCTTGCCTACCTGTGCCAGTCCGGCATAGTCCGGTGCCATTAAGAATGTCTTTGCATTATTCATATCTGCCTGTTTTCTGAATCCATGTGCCTACATGAGCAAACCTTACATTGAATTTGCAAGCTGTCGGATATATGTTTTATGTTAAAGGGAAATGTGTTTTGTGGTTTTTTTAAGTGTGACCATCTAAAATTAGGAATCTTAGATGTTTGAAGATCTCTTATGTTGAGCATATTGGGAGGTGCAGCAATATATTTATCATTATTCATGGTATCGTTATGATGTGTGGATTTGGTCCTATGTCTGCATGGGCATGCTCCCACACTCCAAAATCTGTTATTGGGCTGATTGGCTACTGAATAATATTAACACAAGTCTGTGTGTGTGATTGTTAGGTAATTTAGACTGTAAGCTCCAATGGGACAGTGAATGATGTAACTGCCGACACTCCCGGATTCTGGGCATTTAAAAGACAGAGGTGTCCTTTAAATAAAGCTAGCTTTTGTTTAGTATAATCCATGAATTTGGTAAGCACCGAAGTCCTTTTACCAAACTGAACAAACTATTCAAAGACATATATGTAAAACATTTGGATTTACACTGTCATATTTTAGCAGAAAATCATTAAATGCTTCAAAAACTACAGCTACTTTTTCAAGATTAGTAAACATTGGTATATGTGCCCCTTTTTCTTCTGTTTCATGCCCAAAGCCCAGTTGGTCCTGTTTAATGGGATTCTCCTCTGTGACATGTGGTGCAATTTTATTTAACCATTGAAAAAATAAAGTTGGGATTGTTGGAGCATACATAATAATGCAAAAAAATGTATAAGAATCTTCAGTGTGTTGTTAAAGGCTGTAGACAGCGTACGTTAATATATTAAAAACAAAACAACTCTGCACCTTAACTGAAGAAAATAAGTGTTATAACTGAATTAAACTATGTTAATTTTGTAAATATCAAATACATTTGTGAAAGTTAATAACTTTTTAGGTTAGATTTAGAGTTAAAGTTTGACAGAGCAACAGAAAATAGTAGATATGCTTTGAAATTTAACTTCCCTTTTCCAGAAGCTGAATTATTTGACATGATTCTAAGTAGATATCTTTGTAACACTATATATAATACTATCAGATAGTGTGTGTTGTGTGATACGGGTTCAAATTCCGTTTGGCAACAGATTGAATTGTATGCATCTCCATAGTGACCCACAGCTACGACAAATACTCTCATTTCACTTGTAGTAAGGTGATCTGCCTTCACTTGAAATAATATTCTTCAAAGGATATTCAAATGCTGTTTTATTTTTTCTATGACATTATTGTTTTAAAAGAAAGTTAAAGGCTGTTTATTTAGTTTTGTTTAAATATCCAATACTATACTATATAGTATTGTGTCTGTAAACAAAACTATTACTATTATTATACTATTATAGTTTAACTGCTTATTTGTTTGATTTTATTTGCATTAACATTTTCTTACCAATATTATCATTCACAACATATAGTGGTATGTTTTTGTGAAAATCTAAATCAATGAACAACACATCTTTCCTACAATATACTCTTACAATGGATTCATTTGAATGAATACACATTTTAGTAAGACCACTATATAATATACATATTTATATACATATAAATATAACTAAAAACATGTGAAACAAACACTCTGCACTGCTAACAGTTTTGATTCTAAAAAGCCATTCAATTACACAAAATGCAATTAGTAAGCACCTTTATATACATGAAATATTTTAATACTGACTAATATTGAGCACATATTTGTTCACAACTTCAGGAAATATTTTGATTATGATTTTACATTAAAATGGTTAATAGCATCTTATTTTGTATTATTTTATTTATTAGATCTCAAATTCACACTGAAATAGCATAATAAAATGACAATATTCCCAGTCATAGTAAGAGGGTGATTCATTTTTATTTCTTGCTCTCCAGGGGCTCCCATTAATAAACATAACTGTCAGGTATAGTTTATGCACTTTTTAGGTAATGAAATATTATCGTAACAGTCTTAAATTCAGCAGGTCTCATATAGCGTTGTGCAAAATATTATTCTTACAATGCTTATCCTATTAGCTTGTAATGATACATTTTCAAAGAATGCCCAGCACCCGTTTTGTGCACATGTATTCCTGCACCTGGGTCAAGCAGATGCAAGTTGATATGCTTAAAAGTGCATAACATTGACTCATCATCATGTGCAAGTTATGTGTGCAAGCCCCCAACCCATGTTGAGTACCCCGTGAATGCATGAAATTTTCAGTGGACATGTTTCAAGATCTGTCTCTTCTTCAAAGCGATGATCAATGGGCTTCATCCCTCCTGTCATCACCCCTCTACCTTGTCCTCATTAATTCCCACCTTTTCTCTATACTTAGGGCCATAACTAGGTGTGTGCAGTAGGGGTAGTCTTCCAGGGTGGAAAGTCAAAGTGGGGTGCTAATTAGTTTATTTTTAGGGTTATAATGATTATTATTTTAAGGTTGGGGCACCATTTTTCCTTTTTGCCCATGGCACTAAAAGTTTTAGCTACAGATCTGTCTCTATTGTCTATTTCATCCCTTATTCATCTGCTCCTACACACATATACTACTTCATTATTTTTCATATATATTGATCTGCTATTGTTGTACTGTGCTTTAGTTCTGCATTGTAATGGTATTCTTTAGTTTTACGTATCCAGGGGCGTAGAAACAAAAATTTTCTTGGGGGGGGGGGGGGTGCAAAAGACTAAGAATTACTGAAGCCTCTTTTTCATGAGGTGTTCCAGGCACCATGGGCCAGATCCTGACCCCCGCACGCTTTATGTGTGCGCATGGGTCCATAGTTACGCAGCCATAGCGGGAAGTACACGCCCTCCTGCACTCCCCGATGTTGGTAGGAAATCTGTCCTTACCTGTACAGATATCGACCTTAACTTTTACGACTAGGTCTACGGCCACACGGCCTATTCGTAACGGGGCTTTCTCCTCCCCCTCATTAAATGGCTATCCTCGACTGTATGGCGGGGATACGGCCATCGTAAATGAAGGGTCACATACGTCAGTAGGTATGCAATTGGAATATCTGTCGCGCACATGCGCAGATGTTCCGAGACAGGGGACTTACGCAAATGACTGCTTTGCATGCAGAGATATATCTTTGAATTGCTTACTGCACACAGATACTGACCAGCTTTACTATCACTCTTTTATTTAGACCAAACAACAGGGTTTAGCCCAGGAGTAACTAAGTTCAAGCACTTAACTAGGTCTGGATCCAGCCCAATGAGACTGCTGCTAACGTTTTAAACCATCCACAAGCCACAATTATTTGCGCTCTCTGTTGCATTGTCGTTCAAATTATTAGAACAGTCAATGGGAAGTAGTGCTTCCAATCTCCTGTATCTGCTTATTCTTATTGCAAATTGTGATAGCAAAATTATTGGGGATTCTAAGAAAGAAAGAAAAAAGCATTTGTAATAAGAAAATGTACAGAACAAACATGAAGACAACTTTATTTTTAGTAAACAGAAGTGACAAAGGTTGACCAATTCAAATAAAGCTATTATTGCTTCATCCCCATTTTCACTTCATTTATCCTTTGTGCAGAAGTTCATAGGGGGGTGCAAAACATAGTCTTTGCTCCTCCAACAAAAATCATGGGGGGGGCGACTGCCCCCCTGGTTCCTACACTCCTGTATGTATCCTATCTGTTAACTAGTGTATTGTATATGTAATTATCGGCTTTCCTATTGCCTCTCTACGGTGCTGCGTGGCGCCTTAAATAAACATTAATAATAATGATGATGATTTGCGTGTATCAAGATCCGACAAGTGGAGACAAGTGTTTCATCAGTTGGCTTGTGCCATTTTTGCAACTCATTCGGTTTTTCACACTGGAACTTTGTCAGACATTTTAACGCTGATTTTTTTTATCAACCTGTAACTATGTATTTATTGTTCTTCCACCATTTGTTTCAGTCTTTTATGTTAATTTATTTGTTGCATTAAAAGTTTGAAGCAATGGTAGACTATGATCTGAAACAGGGAATACAACTTTAAGATGATAGATTTGGAATTGAGACTGGAGTGGAATTTGGATTTTATTATTTCTTAGAATTTTTGGTATTAAACCAGGTTTCCTGGCCAACAATGTCTCATTTGTTTATCTGTAGTTTTATCTATCCCTGTTATTACAAATATATTCTATTGTTTATTTTACAATATTTGCTGGCTACCATAACGAGCTTTCATGCTTTAGAGAGATATGAGGAATAATTTATCTAGTGATTCTATTTCCACACACAGTATGAGCTCCTGTTCACATGTATCAGTTACACATGAAACCAAAACTCAGAGAAAGCAATGGAAAGAGAGGCTGTAGCATGTGAAGATACCACTGAGATAAGTATAAAACATGTTCTGAAGTTCAGACAACATGGAGCAATTGTATCATGTTAAAAAAAACTAACAATCAAAAAGTTCTTGTAAGTGCTCAATGGCTGATATGGGCATAGTTCACATAGCATAAATTAGAATGCATTAAGTTAAATGAGGTTTGGTTTCAGGGAAGTAAGCCTATTTTCTTTGCACACTACTTAAGGTTTGGAAATAGGTTTTGCACAGTGGGAATTCTAGAGGAATGATTATTACTCATTGACTGCATTTCCAGCTAAAAATGTCATCACCAATATCACTTTTCCAAGACAGATCCTCGAAATTGTAGGATTTGACAAGGAGCAATATAGCTTAAGGCACAAGCATTAGTCACCCATCATGTCTAGTATGATCGGATTTGTAGTTCCAAAAGTTCTGGAGCATGTACAGTGAATGGGGGTAGAGAAATATAATTTGCATTGCTTCAGATTTGCTAAGCAATGCAGTTATTTGAACTTATTATTTCTTATTTGTACTTTCAAATTAATTCATTGATCTAAATTTCCTATTTAGTCTATTCACATACTGGGCACACACTAGAGCGATTATCCCCTGGGGAAAAGTCCCGATATCGGCACCATACACTGGGGCGATAATCTCTGTAGTAGAGCCTGCAGCCAGCCTATTGGTTGGCTGCAGTCTCGCCCAATCCAAGATAATCGTGCGTTTGGGCCGATAATCGCTCTAGTGTGTGCCCAGCTTAATACACCTGATTGGAGGGATTTGTTTATTGTTGCAGAGGCAACAGTAAACAAACCTCTCTCCCTGAGGAGCGGGCAGGCCTTTACACTTTCAGGGCAGACCCGGGACCAGGAATTTTACTGCTAATCACCCTGCGATAACCCAGGTTAAAAATGGGAAAGTTCAAAGTAGCAAGGTTTAGTTTGGCATACACATCGCAGTTACAAAAAAACATAGAAGATATCTATCTATAGATATCTATGATATCTATAATCAGTACTAAAGATAAAAAAAAGATTCAAATTAATTTGGATTGTTGGCAGAGAAATGATTTTAACAGTCTCATGTTGGAAAGGTAAGAGGTTTACTGACACTTAAAATGTATGAGACAGTCTTCTGCCATCAGTTTGGCTTTTCACATGTCAACTATTAAATTTCTCCTGTATGAAGAGCTTCCTGCAATTTTAATAAGGTCACAAGACCCAGGTGTGTAAGAGCCAATAATAATGAAGAACTGTGAACCTGAGATGCTTTGAAGGTAGTGAGACACTATACATGCCCAAATTAATTTTGCACACCATTAGAAGCTCAACAAGAGAGGCACTAGGAAGTGCATATTTCGAGAATATAGCTTGTTTAGAAAACTGTGAATCTAAAAACATTTTAAACCTGGACCTGCCATATATCTAAATATATTGAAAGAGTCCTACACCAAGAAGAAGGATATACACTTGTCAACTCCTGAAACCTAAATTATAAGAAACTTGAAATCACTGACTGTTCTCTTTTGCTATTATTTCTGCCATCGTGTATCATGAGCCAAAACTTCTGGAAGGTTTATAAAGCAAAAGTTCTGCAGACATTTAACACAGAAGAAGAAGAAGGAGAAAAACGTGAAGAAGTAAGCAACAAGGGTTTGAATCAAATACATTTAGGACAGATAAGAGCAATATAATATATGTATGACTACTGTAAATAAGATGGATAGAAGACCCAAAATGTTTGTGTATTTAGAATAATCCTGAATTATTTTCTAAAGATAAGAGAAATCTAACACTTGTAATAATAAACAGCAGGGGTGCAATTTTTAAAAATAGAAGTTTTCCTATCAGAAGACAGAAGTGTTGACATTGGAAGCGGCATATCCCACAGACATTACTTACAGAAGTATATGCATATGACACTTCTATTTATTAATTTTATTTCAATCTGTTCCAGAATGATACGGCAGAGATTATTGAAGCTGAAAACCTGGACAGGGAAGAAGAAGAAGGGTTAAATGTGTCCCATTTTGCAAGAAAGGTACTTAGATATTCATATATGTATGTTTTAGCTATTGTGTTTGCAGGAATATTTATCCCCATGAAAACTGCAACAGGTATAATCTGCACAGTAATTTGACATCGTAACAGGGGACCAGATCCAGAATATAAAAATAAGAACAAATCAGGTGGAACATTACATCTTAGAAAAACCAGTAGAAGAATCAAATTAATGTTATTCTTTGTGCTCAGAAAAATATTTATTGCACACAGATACCGAACTGCATTACGTTTACACTGTTATTTTAACTTGGGATAGCAAATACCATCTCTATCTTAAACTTTAATACTGTTTGCAACAGATAAAATTTGCCTCCCCTGCAATTTTATATTGTTTTGCTTAGTTGTACATAGTCTTGTTGATTTACTAAACTTAAGAAAAAAAAAAACCACAACACTAAACCTAATATATAAGCTATATAAAAAATATATATTCACCAATGTTGAATGAACGATACCGAGCAGTGGTAAAATTACACATTTTAATATAAAAAACCATATAAACAAATTAAAAAGTTACAAACATTAAATAAGTGCACAGCTGGAGTATATTAATAATTTGCACAGGCAGTTAAAGCACAATCGGGCTGTAAAAAGGAGTACTTCATCCATATAACTGTAATAGCCTCAAGGCTGGTGAGATATCTCTGATGAGTTGAGGTATGCTTACTAGGTCTGGTTACCAAGCATGTACTGTTGGATATAATGCACACTGTGAGCATTTAAATAGATAACATGAAACCTTTGTGTCCCAAAGATACAGTTCCTCTCGTGCCCAATAATTGCAATGGGCAGTATAATGAGAAAATATCTCAAAGTGGATCCGCTTTGAGAAAGTCCTAGCACGGGACGAAACGCGTCTGTGGGAATGCCTACTTTTCTGATGTGTAAAATTCAGCTGAAGTGCAGACGCTTGTAGAGTTAGTGGTCCTCGTTCCGTGGGTAATGTGAACGGCAGGTGGCCTCCACATCGTTCTCCTTCCAACACACACCTACGGAGAAATTGTTGTTTCCTTCCCTGGACCAGCCATCGACAGTTTATACGGGCAGTAAATTCCAGTGACGATAGTCACACGGAGAACAGTTTCAACTTCATATTACTACACACTGCTACATCGGGCTACAGAGGAATCATTTGTGTCTGGGATACCTATTAGGGCAGTGAGTATTGTGACCATTGTCATACGGAGAACAGATATTTTCTCATTATACTGCCCATTGCAATTATTGGGCACGAGAGGAACTGTTTCTTTGGGACACAAAGGTTTCATGTTATCTATTTAACTGCTCACAGTGTGCATTATATCTAACAGTACATGCTTCGTAACCAGACCTAGTAAGCATACCTCAACTCATCAGAGATATCTCACCAGCCTATTCACCAGCATTGAGGCTATTACAGTTATATGGATTAAGTACTCCTTTTTACAGCCCGATTGTGCTTTTACTGCCTGCCTTTACTAATACTGCCTGTATTAATATACTCCAGCTGTGCACTTATTTAATGTTTGTGACTTTTTAGTTTGTATATATGGTTTTTTATATTAAAATTTGTCATTTTACCACTGCTCAGTATCGTTCATTCAACATTGGTGAATATATATTTTTTATATAGCCTATATATTAGGTTTAGCGCTGTGGTTTTTTTTCTTTTCTTTAGCTTAATTATTGGGTGAGCAGGTAAGACTCTCCCCACCGACAGCTGCTTACACTATAAGACTAGTACCAACCTAGGTGTTCCTTTGGATCACCATTATTCTTTTGATTTACTAAACTTCTCAAAAGGAAAAAATTAAGATGTTACACCCTCCTCGGGCACTCCCCTTGAACGCATGTAAAAATAGCTGATTTACGAGTTCCAAACCCTATCTTAACTTTTCCATGTGTATCTGTGGACGTACGTATCGCCTTTTTGTACGTAACTGCCTAACCCAGCCCATACTGTACAATTTAAATGCCTCCCTCCACCTACAATGCGTATTTTCGGCTTGCGTAGGGATGACGTCCCTTCATACTCAGTTACAAACAAGTTACCTACAATCAGATTTCCCTGTCGTACTTAAGTCTGGATCTACCACCAGTACTGTCCAACTTTGAGCAGGACTCTTGAGAGGTATGCTGTGGTCCTTTCCAGACCTTGGGCAGGATATAGAACTCAGAATGTCACATGATCTCTGTAATATGCTTGCAGAAGTCGGGTGACTTTCTGACAGTGATAAGTTTTCCATGTGTATGAAATTCGCATGATAGACATGCAGATTAAGGTAAGGTAAGCATAAAGAAGATCTGCACAGATCTGCATTCATATGGAGGCAGATTTGTGTAGAGATATTTAAGGCAGTGTTTTGGATGCTATAAACATTAAATAAGCAATAAAGTTACCTGATTTATCTAGGTTTACTGTATAAACCATAAGCAAAATTTCTATACTTAAGTGAATCGATCATAAGCTTAACATCTATTCCCATGATCCTATATAGCCTTAAAGACTCATTGTGCCTGATTCAGATCTTCATGCGTTCTCCGTTCACACTCCCCTCTCTCGTGCATACGTGGCACATACGTGTATAGAACTTTAACTTCTCCACCTGGATATGCATCCGTCCTAATGCAGATTCGCGCGGAACTGCTGATCGCCACCCCCAGCACTTAATTAGCATGCCTATCCACGCCTGTCTGGGAGGGATTAGGAATGTGGAAGACTAATGCCAACTCCTTTCCCCCCATACAGATGGAGATCCGTAGTGTAACATTTAGCGTGCGCATGTGCAGATGTTACTTTTCAAGGGACTTACGCAAGAGGCTTATCCGTCTTTATGAAATGAGCATCAGGCCTATTGTCATTATCATCCCGGTCTCAAACAATTCCTGTGGCTGGTGCAAATGATCAGATCTCGATTAGACACATTTGTGGAACATGCCCTTACAATAAATGGACTACACTAGTGAACCCTTCAATCCTTTTAACATACTTTCAGTTATTGCAGCTGTGCTCTACTCTACTCTGAATAATTGCAGTTGCTTGCATTTAGCTGTTAAAACATGCAAAAAATATGTTACAGTAACTTGTGTCATTGTGGATCTGGTCCTGTGTATAATATTTAATATTTAGGTTTGCTACTTAAATTGTATTTATTTAACATGTCTATATATATACATGTCTATATATATATATACACTGACAATTAAGAAAAGATAAAAAAGATTATGTGCAGGAGGCAACTATATTATTAACTAAAATCCACTACAAAATCAAAAGTAGGTGAATATGACTCTGGGGAGAGTTAGGCTAATGGAAGGGGAGTCTTATGGTTAGGCTGCAGGGAAGGGAGTCTTAGGGTTAGGTTTTGGGTAGGGAATTCTTAGGGTAAGGCTGCATGGAAGGGAATCTTAGGGTCAGGCTGCCCTAGGATCGCTGTAGGATCTTCTTTCTTTCGTTGATCGATTGCTTTAACCTAGCAGGGTTAAAGCACTATTGGCTTTTTCTGCCAATAGTGCAGACCACGCTATCAGTCGCCAGCAGCAGACATCTTACCAGTGTGTACTGTCCAATGGTACTGCAGAATCATCTGTAACAGCATCTGATCAATTGATTTGATTTTTGGGAGCTCCTAAATTTTATGATCAACAATAGAATGATATATTTAACTTTTTTCAATGTGAGTCCTGTACTTTTCCCTCTAGGTCTGCCTCTTGTAACAGAGGAGGCAGCTCTTCACTTCCCCACTTGCACCTCCTCCTGTCTCTTTACTCACCTGTTTTCTCCTCTTACTGACAGCTAAAGTTATCAGTGAGAATAGGGTTACCACCTTTTCAGCAAGAAACTCCCAGAAACAGATCCCCCATCCCCACCCCACACAGAAAAAAATATAGAAATAACACATACATTTTTTTTAGTGTTTGCTAATTAAAAAAAAAAAAAACTAAAAACTTTGCTTTACCATACAGTACTACATATACAGCACATATACTCCCCCCTCACATACTACAACCACACATTACCCCCTTCTCCCCTCTGCCCACATACTACTCCCTCCCCCCTTCACATACTACTTTCTACTTTCTCTTCACCACTTTAACCCTTTTTTCTGCCTAACAATAAGCTTTTAGGAACTGATTCACACTTAAGAACGCGATAGTTTCCTAAATATACGCAACTAATAGCAATGAAACTCCCTCTGCACGCCCCCGGTTTTCAGGTTCTTATGTGACTTACGAGTGCCATAGGGCACCCTTAACTGTAGGTTCGCATTTGAATGCGTAGGGATAGTACCTAGGAACTTAACTGTATAACCGCGCTTTCATTTGCTCATTTAACTGCCTCTCTCCACCCAAATCTGCGTATCTGCCTAGGTACTTATTCATGGAACGCCCATTCTTGCGTATGTTACTAAGAACCTACAGACTTTAGGTTCTTAGGGTCTAATCCAGACCTACGCTGGTGTGCGTAGCGTATTATCGCCGAACGTACCACCGATGCACGGCAATAGGCATTCCCCTTCTTGTACCTAGTTTAGCATCCATACGCTCGGCAAACCCTACCCTAACTTTTGTGTTCGTTCCCACTGCCGTCCGTATGTTCATTGCGTATAAACAACGCTTAGCACGCCCATACTGTACAATTTAAATGGCTCATCCCGCCTACATTCCTTAACTCCAGCGTCCGTACTAACTTCGTACTATAAACACGCCCAATCGTATGAAAAAACGCAAATTATACGGACGCCAGAATCGCCGCTACGAAAAAAAAGGTCTTTGGTACGACCGAAAGTTGTCACTATGCACATGCGCAGTGTGTTTTTTCTGCCGTTTTTAAGCTTACGATCAGCGTTAGCTGATCTGGATCAGGCCCTTAGTGTATAAGCACGGAATTTGCGTTCTTAAATCCTACGTTAATAGCGTGGAAAAGTTACTAAGTAACAAAGCAATGAGAAAGGCAAGTCAGATGCTTTGTTGCATAGGTAGAGGAATTAGTAGCAGAAAGAGGGAAATAGTGATGCCCCTTTATAGATCATTGGTAAGACCTCACCTAGAATACTGTGTTCAGTTCTGGAGGCCATATCTCCAGAAAGACATAAATACATTAGAGACTGTGCACAGAAGAGCAACTAAAATGGTCCATGGCCTGTGTAACAAATCATATCAAAAAAGGCTAGAGTAACCAAACATGTATAGCTTGGAGCAGAGAAGGGAGAGGGGGGACTTGATAGCAGCTTTCAAATACATCAAGGGTTGTGACCGGCTAGAGAAGGGTAGCATTTTTCAAAGGAAGAGGTGTAATAGAACACGAGGGCATGAATATAAACTGGAGGGTGGTAGATTCAGAGGAAATGTGCGGAAAAATTACTTCACTGAAAGGGTGATAGATAAGTGGAATAGCCTCCCATCTGAGGTGGTTGAGACCAATACAGTAGAACAGTTTAAACATGCTTGGGATAAATATAAGGATATCCTAAATTGTAAATTAAATTGCGGGTAAATAGGGTCTAGGGTCAGTATAGTTTTGAATAAGCAAATGGGCAGACTGGATGGGCCGTGTGGCTCTTAACTGCCGGTACTTTCTATGTTTCTATGTTTGTTTCTAAGCATGCTCAGTGCATCCATTCTTAAAGATACGCAGCTAGGGCCTGCTTCAGAGGCTGAAAATAAGAACTTAAAGTTACACCTGGGCAAAACCATGTTGATTTCAGGGGGAGTCAAGTTAATTTTATTCTATGCATGCAGGGAGAATGCTTTGCTTTTACTTATTGCACACAGATACCTGATCAGCTTCACTTTTAAACTGCTAATTAGACTTGAGCTGGGAAACATCACCTTTTAACTATAATACTGTTGCAACAAATGAAATTTGACTCCCCTGAAATCAACATGGTTTAGCCCAGGTGTAACTTTAAGTTCTTATTTTCAATTTCTGAATCAGGTCCCTAAAATCATAAGAATTCTTAAGTGTGAATCAGGTCCTTAGTTATTATCTTACCTGCTTTGACCCTCCGCCCTCTGCGGTGCCTCTGCTTCATAATGACGTTGACATGACTACGTCAGCGTCGCGCTGATCAGGGAGCTGCGTTGCCTTAGCATCCCACACAGTGCCTAGATGCGGTTCAGGAACTGTGTATGTGACTCAATACAATGTCCGGGAATCATACTATTTTAACAATTACATTACATTTTGGCGTGGAAATTTAATTTACTGTATAAATAGTATGATTCCCGGACATTGTATAGTCTGGGAATAGGACCCCTTTGGACTCTAGATGCCGGTCTCAATTACTGGACTCTTCAGAGTAATCCCGGACGAGTGGTAACCCTAAGTGAAAGATGCAGTCAGTGCTACTTATGTCTTTGGTATCACCAGCTTCATCTATCACTATCAGTTTTAGCAGAGGAGAAAACAGAAGACTCTTTGTTATGCAGTCACATCCAGAGAAGGCGATCACCTTCCTCTAAATCTGCACCTGCAGTACTGGGTTATGTAGTGTTGAACATAGGCAAGTCCCTGCAAAAATGATGCTTGGGTCACAATGCAGAAAAAAGGAAAGCTAAAGTTACACAAACTATAACACAGCTAAGAGCCACAGGACCTACCTAGTTTGTCAAACTTAGGAAGGGGGGTTTGAGTGTGTCATGAGCCGTCTGCAGCCAAGAGCTCAGCTTTTCATTGGTGGCCAGTGGTCAGGTGTTCTGGCTGCTAGACAGCCAGAATGTTTTTTTTGTTTACTTGCTGCAGCTCGTGGTTCCGGGTCCCGTCTATAGCCGGGCAGTCAGAATGTACTGGTATTCAGCTGGTTTTCTGGTTGCTACGGCTGTATTTGAGTGACTCCTGCGGTCTGATTAACAGGGACATTCTCCTATTCTGTTTCAGGGGGACCAAACTTTAACCTGTTCAGCTTCCCTTTAAATCTTCAGCATTGACACGCTGCCACTGCCGGTTATAGTCTTCCTGCTCACCTGCCTATGTATTCCTGCCAGTTCCTGCTGTACTATTTTTGATTACTGAGTGCCCCTTCTTTGCCTCCTTGTGTTTCTGTGTCTCCTGTTCTTGCTCTGCCTTCTTGCCTTGGTTCTGCCTGCGCTGTATGTGAGTGGCATGTGTTCCCATGACTGTAAGCCCTCGTCTGTCTCCCTGTCTGTCTTGGTGCTGTCCTCATTTTCTTCTCTGGGATTTCCATTTCTTTTTGCTTGCTGTCTCTTCCTCAACCACATTCATAGGATCAGCCACCGGAGGCAGCGATCTGCCAGATTTCTGCAGCTAAGCCTATCCCTGCCGTCAGAGGGCCCAGTGAACACCAGGCTCTGATTAGACTCCGCATCCTGGTGAGCTGTCTCCTAACAGGGGAGTGGTAAAGAGCTTTATTTTGGGAAATATAGACTATTGATCTGATGCAGAATAGCTTGCTAACATATGGGGCCAGATTTACTAAGCTGCGGGTTTGTGGAGATGTTGCCCATAGCAACCAATCAGATTCTAGCTGACATTCTCTAGTATGTAATAGGAAATTCAGAGCTAGAATCTGATTGGTTTTCCAAACCCGCAGCTTAGTAAATCTGGCCCATGGAATTTATTCTCTCCCCTTGCTCTCCTACGTGCGAATGGTGGATCCGTGGCCATGACTCTACCCTAAGTATTCCACATGCATCTCTGTGCGTGTGTAATACTGAATTGTACATAATGGTTTAGCAAAGCTTTTAATTTAATACCTATGCCCACACATGAGATACACATGGGGCTGGAACCAGACCTTGTTAAGTGCATGAACTTAGTTACACCTGGGCTAAACCATGTTGATTTCAGGGGAGTCATATTTCATCTGCTGCAAACAGTATTAGAGTTGAGAGGTGATGTTTCCTATCCCAAGTTTAAATAACAGTGTGATAGTAAAGCTGGTCAGTATCTGTGTGCAGTAAGCAATTTAAAGATATATCCCTGCATGCAAAGAATACAATTAGCTTTAACTCTATTTTATAGAATAAACATAAAGCTATGCAGGATTTTAGTTCTATGTGTAAAAGTAATGTATTTTCCCTGCATGCAAAAAATGTTAAATTATTGACACCCCTTACTTTGAAAAATGGTTCAGCCTAGCTGTACACTTGCACCTAAAAAAAGTTGGAAGTGCATCTCTGAATCAGCCCCTTTATATCACAAAAAGACCGAATATGGAGGATAATTTGAGCAAAATGTTGAAGCATTAAGAGCTTTATTATGGTGCACATTGTTTAGTATTGGTTTGCTAACAGACAGCATACATATGCAGACTTCCATTTTATGTTTGCACAATTCAGAAATCTTCAGGCAGGGTATGCAGGGGGAGTGGGGTGATCAATTAGGTATGTGGATGTATCATGGATTCCCAATGCATCCTGCATTCAGATTTTCTGGAGAAAAAAATAAACCTTTTGGATCCAGTCCATGTGTAAATGGTAATTAATAGCTGTATCTTTTGTGAACAAATTGGTTAATTCGTTTATGCATTACATTAAATAAGAAACAAGAGTCATTGTTGATGAAGTGGGACAGAGGGATTTGCATTCAACATAGGGACAATGGGCCTGATCCAGACCTACGCTCGGGTGCGTTTTTACAATGGTCGTAAGAGTAAAAACAGCCATTTGTACTTACTGTGCACACTCGGGGCAGATGTTACACTCATGTTGCGCTACGAAATTCTTAGCGTATGGGCCTTGAGCGTGCCAGCTTCGTAACAACGCTCGAGGGGGCGTGCCTGCCATATGAAACCCATAAATACGCACTGAGGGTGGGGTGAGGCATTTCATTTGTACAGTATGAGCGTGCTAAGCGTCGTAACTACGCAATGAGCTTACGGACGCCCGCGGTTACAATCATAAAAGTAGGGTTTGCTGGGCGTAAGAAGGCCAAACTAAGTATGACTAAGGGGAGTGCCTATGGGAGTGCATCGTAGGTACGCTGGCGTAAATATGCTACGCAGATGAGCGTTTCATGAGCGTAGGTCTGGATCAGGCCCAAAGGGCCAGATTCACAACTCCGTAATTTTTTATATACGTGCCTAATTTTGCGATTCTAGCTATGCATGCTTAGTAGCTATTTTACGCTATCAATGTAGCATTTCGTTATGTAGATTGTGTACATGCGGTCTTTAAAGACTGCATGTACGCAATTTACGTAAAAAACCGCTACGTAGATAGCGTAAAATAGTTTCTGCGCATGCATAGTAGCTAGAATCACAAAATTAGGCACATATGTAAAAAAAATTAAGGATAAAATAAGATTAGTATGTACACATATTGGATAATATTTTTATTTAATGTGATATCCATTTATTTTCCTATTTTTTTGTGTACACTACAATAATGTGTTTTCATGTTTACATATTTTAGACTTGAGCATATTAATGTCCACAGGTTCAAGGAGCATTTGGTTGGAATAGTGTAACGTCACTGTTCACTAAAGAAGAACAGAGGGCAGACCAGAAAGCTGAGCAAATACCAGAGCAGGCAGTGGAACAGTAAGTGTAAATGAGCTCAAGAAGTAAGATGAAGTAAGTTGTGGGTCAGGGGAGAACTAACTTTCTCTAATTTCCTGCAGCTCTTCCTCTTCACATCCTCCAGACAACCCTTCACAGAAAAGTCCATCAGCTCTTTGGGATGTGTTTTCTAGTAGATGGCATCAGAGCAGTGCTGAGCGTTCTGAGCGTTCTGAAGCAAGAGGGGTGCTTTCTGAACCTCCAGCAGAACAAAATGAAGTTCACCAAGCAGAGGAGACTTCATTTAGGTGGAGCTTTCTCACCACCAAATTAGCAGACCTAAGAAGCAAGACCAACTAAAGACTACACCCTAGAGAGAACAATGACTAGAGAAGTTTTCCTAAATATCAATGTAACTTTATGACCACCCCAAGGTATTGTGAACAGATTCTACCATGGTGGAATTCTGTAACATAAGAAGTGCTGAGTCCAATAATGTGACTAGCAAAATCTATCAAAAAAATTATTATTATGCTATACTGTTATATTATAAGCCAGTTATTAATGGTTTCCTTTCATTTGTTTTTTCTATCTTTTAACAAAAATAGCTGTTTGTCTGTGGCCTATTGCCAGATAATCACCAAGAAAAGCTGAAATTATGCTTCATTCACAAGAAGAAGTTTGAGATTGCATCCAAAAAAAAAAACCCATTAACGCAACAAGACTTGGGACAAGTTTTTCTCATCCACTATAGCTTGATTTCATGCATATGATATTTAACAGAAATAGCTGTGCAATTTAGACCTGGCATGTCCAGAAATAACAATAATAGATTGTCAAATGCTGCATTAATTTCCTTATTTACACAACTGATCTTAAAAGCTATATAGAATCCATTGCATTGGGTTCACCTATATGTCACATACTAATTACATCCTGATCACACTTTGCATAAACTATTAGCAGTTGTATTTAGTAATGAAGGTCA
Organism: Limnodynastes dumerilii; assembly: GCA_011038615.1. Lineage (NCBI taxonomy): Eukaryota > Metazoa > Chordata > Amphibia > Anura > Limnodynastidae > Limnodynastes > Limnodynastes dumerilii. The sequence continues at coordinate 42,718 of WWET01005079.1, forward strand.
TTGTTTTGCATTCAAATTATAATTGTTCTTTCATTGAAATTTTATTACATATCAATGTGACATCTTTTAAAAGCTTTTTTAAGCCTGTTCCTAATATCTGTTTTAAACATTGTATCATATTTAAAATTATGCACCTCTTCATATATGTGAAAGTAACAAATTACTATTTTATTCTGACAATTCTGTACAGTGTCAGTTTTTGCTTGCAGCAAATCACAAAGATTCTTCTAATGAATGATTGTATTGGTGATTCATTCCTAAAATATTCTCACACTACAACCAGCTCTCATATATTGGTCAGATATTGCTGTTGCCATTCAGACCTACAAGTTGTTTTTCAATATATAAATCTGTAATAGGTAAACTGGAGACCCTGCGGCGAAAAACAGTGTATTAAAATGGAGAGGTAGAGATTCTCTGTGATAGAGTCTGAGTTAGGGTCCATACACACAATGGGGCTGATTCATGTCAAACTGCAAGGCGAGGCGATTTTAAATTGTGAAACCAGAATTACAATTTAAGTTTCTTAGCTCAACTCTATTATATAGATTAAACATAAAGCTATGCAGTATTTGAGTTCTATGCGAAAAAGTATTGTATTTTCCCTGCATGCAAAATTTTTTAAATTAAATAGCACCCCTTAAGCTGGCCATACACTAGAGCGATTATCGTCCCGATCTTCGAATTATCGTGGATTGGTCGAATTATCGCTGTAGTGTATGGTGCCGATTATTGTCAGAAACGGACGATAATCAAAAAATAATGGCTGCCGTCCGATAATCCGATCAGGTGGTTTACAATAAAATTATCGTTTATCGCTAGCGATATCGGACAGTGTGTGGGCATTGCAGATAATCGTGCTGCAGAA
>WWET01005079.1:43604-63846 GCA_011038615.1 Limnodynastes dumerilii
TCAGGGTTGCCGACTTTTAAAAGCTTCCCTCCGGGAGATCCCGGAGGGAAGCCATAGATGCATGCAGGGGGTGGGGCTTAAAGGCACGCTTTATGCAAATCACATCACTAAGCCCCACCCCTTGACTATCAGTTACCCCTTTTGGGGTTTCATAGGGGTGGAGGTGGGGCTTGTAAACTAGTGTTGCCAGGCGACACTAGTCTCAAGTCCCTTGCGGGATACCAGGAAAACTGCCTGAATTTCGGGAGTCTCCCGGACATTCTGGGAGACTCGGCAATTATGCCTTAGATTGGTCCTCAATACATTCCTCCAACTTAAGCTGGCCATACACTAGAGCGATTATCGTCCCGATCTTCGAATTATCGTGGATAGGCTGGCTGCAGGCTCTCCAGCACAGATTATTGCTCCCAGCCTGTGGCAGTGTATGGGGCCGATATCGGGACCTTTCCCCAGGGGGAAATCGTCCCGTTTTTCGGCAGCCACATGCTGGGAGCGATAATCGCTCTAGTGTGTGGCCAGCTTTACTTTGTAAATACACTTGCACCTGTTTTGCCCTTAATCCCAAAATCAGTCCCTACATATTTTTTTTAACAATAATCGTTTAAATCACCCGATGAAGGAGTGTTTTGAAAGATATCGTGCATGTGTGTACACTGCAACAATCATGCCTGATCATTGTAAAGTACACAAAATCATTTGATCGCATCTTTTAAAAAGTTACAATTTAACAATCAAGCCATTAAATAATAAAGACTCAACCGAAAATCATGTGTAGTGTGTATGCATACTGATTGGCGATTAAAGTGCTCTATAATGTCATCCATCATTTAAAAACATGTAGGACCGAATCAGAGTTTTCCGAACTATTCAGAGGTGCGTGTTTATTTAGAAACGTTTCTGACACTGGCCAAGGGTATAAATATGCCCCAAAAACAATAGAACTGTCATTAGTGCCAGGATGTCCACATAAGTTGTGAAGTGCCCACATGTTTTTTTTTGCCAAGATCCCCCCCCTCTCCGATTAGAATCTTAAAAGACTGTACCCCAGCAGAGAAGGTAAGTGTCTTTTTTTTTTTCTTTTCTTTTACTGTAAATTTTTTTCATTTTTATATTACTATTTCCGGCCCTAACCATTATTATTTTTACAATGGGGGTATTGACTTGGCATAGTGGGCCCTGGCTGGCAGGGCATGCTGGTGCTTGTGGTTCTCCAAGCGCCAGCATGCCCTGGCATCCATGGGCATGCTGGTGCTTGTAACACTAAAAGCATCAGTATGCCCTGTAGGGACGATATTATTTATTTATTTTAGTTATTGCGGCGGGGGAAAGTGTTTATTTATGTAAAATGTTTTTTTTATACAGTGTTTAATTTTTTTTCTTTTTTTTTTTTCTTTACTAATTACACTTTCTTTACACAGCTTCAGTGAGCTGCTCCTTACGCTTACACCATCCCTGGGATGGTGTAAACGTAAGATTGTTTAGCAGTCACCGGACAGCACTGCACACAATATTTAAATGAGATAAACACCCCTTTTCTCATTTAGATATCGTGGAACTCTCTGTTCCATAGACGCTGTGCAGTCGGATGCGCACACAGACAGATGGGGCACACTTGCACCCATCTTTCTGTGCGCGCTCCCTATCTGAGCATGCGCAGTGTTCATTTTTGCTGTGCTTCCGTCTGAAAAAAAGAATCCGGGCCAAAGTGTGTATGGACCTTAGCTACCTAGAGATTATGATAAAAGCAAATGTGAAGAGTTGATAAACATATGAGAAACAAAAGGGGCAGGTTCAAACACAAAGGGGAAAGGTCAAAGCACAACAGAGATGTAGGGTCTGGGTTCACAAAAGGATTAACAGCATTATAATAAGCAGGAATTCCTAATTTAGGTAATTTAACATTACATTATGTGGTACCAAACTAAAATGAAACAAAAGCTTAAAACAAAAAGTTTCTGAAGATAAACCCTAAAGCATACAATACACAATGCCATTATCTTAACATATGCATTTAATTGCAGATTTTATATACATTTTAAATAGGAAAAAAATGTGGTAAAGAATATTGGCATGATGTAGAAAATGAATATATTTCTTTTCCTCCTGTGGTAAATCTATACGGACATTCCAGTTCTTTTAAATTGCATAGAGTTATGAATGCTGTCATACTGTAGATTCCCTTGACATCTGCTTATCTCCATGCTCTCCGATGGTACGTGCCCGTTGACAGCTGTAGATCCACTTTATAACACGAGCATTTCGCTCAATTACAGACACTGGAGTCTTTTCCTCTGTCTCTTCTTCAGAGAAACCTAAGCCACAACTTACTCTTTCCATAGATTCCAGACTACCCATTGGTGTCCCCTCCCCCCTTTGGTAGTTATCAAGTAAATTTAATAAACTACCCTCAAGTCCACAGCTCTCAAAAAAACCTTGAGCATCAGAGGTAGAAAATGTAAACTGTTCATTCAGTGGATCTTCTTTCTTGTTAGGTACATGAGATATCGTTGTCTGACATAGGCCTGTCCCCTCTTTTCTTTTTTGTATTGTAGGTGAAACTGGTATCTCCTGATTGCAGGTTTGAGATGGTTTCTGAGAAAATCGTATACTTCTTTTTAATAGTGGTGTCCCTTGAAGAAGTCTAATTACCAGCCCTGCATCTCCATTATTGTTGCTGTTTTCCTTGCTAGTGATTTCCACATCTCGTCTTTGTCTGTAAATGATAAGAGAGTCAGGTCGGTTCAGTCTTTTTCCACTAAAACGGCGCAAACAGTGTGGATTAACTGCTTGAGTTGTAGCAGCTTGTGGATCGTTTGTGTGGTGAGTTTCCAGGAAATCCTGGGACAATAGATTTTTGTTGTTCTGCAATTTATGACTAACATTTGGTTGCCTTCTTACCATACTCGGAGAGAGGCTACTGCAGTGGGAAAAATCGGCTTTTGATTCACATCTTTGATTTGATGAACAAGTTCTGGAAATGACAGAAGTCTGACTTTGATAAGGATGACCATTAGTTTCAGATTCATTATAATGGAGTGGCTGTTGTTTACCTGGGCTAGAGAAACAGTACTCCGTTTGTAAAGGTGTTGAGCTCAATTTACATGATAAAGAAGGGGTAAAGTTGCCACTGATTATTGGGATTTGTCTGCGGTGTATCACCTGTGGAGATTTTACATATTTTGCTTTATCTGCCTCCAAGCGATCAGATGCAGTCACCCTTCCAGTGGATCCAATAGCAGATGCAGGATAAGTGACAGTTGTCATGGTAGCAAAAATGGGTTATGGACGGCTGAAAAACAGATTTAAAATTTTGAGAGTTTACATTTTACAAATAGGAAATAAAAAAGTTTATAAAGAACTATTACAATAAGGATAAGAACGAAAGCAGACACAATTGTTGACTTGGTAATGCAGAGTGGATTTAACTATAATAGAAAAAAGAACATGAGGCTGTTCCACAGTAATAACAATATATACTAGCATTATAATTACTTCAAAATAGGCACATGTCTGGGAATGTACTAAAGGCAAATGAAGAAATATGCATAAATCTAAAGTTCAGTATGGTACATGTGTCATCCTGCTCAGGCTAGGAATATACATTCACTGTATCATCTTCCAAACAACTCAGAACTAAAAATACAGACATGAAACCAGACAGAAATAGCCACAGATCTTCAGAGAAGACTACAACTCGGTTCACAAAAATTCAGTTGGAAACCAGATAATGATAGCTGAGAAACATATAAAAATGAATGCATACAGAGCAAAGTGTAAGGAATGGATAAAATTAGAGCAAAAACTAAGCATTAGATCCTTTTCTAAGTCTAAATAAAACTGACATTACTAAAGAAACAGACAAAGAGTGTGGCTTTAAAATACCAATTATACACTGTATAAAGAAGTATAAAAGCTGATGTACCCCAGGGAACATAACAATCAAGTAGAGCACAATAGAAGTCAGACATTCATCTCACCTCAATCAGCTGTTCAGAAGGTGTCTGCAATTCCCATGAACATTTTGCAATTTGCAAAAATATGAAGCAGGGTAAGTATAGGAAAAATGCTAGCGAAACGAAAATAAATGGCAAGATTCCTTTCAGTGTGTGTCAAGAAGAAAGGTGTAAGTACAGTGTGTGTGCGTGAGAGAGGGTAATAAGTTAGGAATTGTGTCATAGTGCAGTTTAAAGTGTGAATGTGTGTGTCTGACACACAAGGAAATCTCCACCCTTTCCAGACAAGTCTCCCTTCTCATCCGCTTGTTGACTGCTCTGGACATTAACTCCTCATACACCCTGTGTGTGCTGTTATTTTAGTCTCATGTTGTTTTAGTTTATTTTGCACTTATTAGTAATCTTTCAAATAACTAGCAATAGTACATTTTAAATATACATGGTAAACTTTTCTCCAAAAGTACTAAACTGAGTTATGGAAAATCATTTTCAAAGTTTGCAATCATTTCACTTTAACCTATGTAACTTCTGTTAATTGTGAATTTATTGTTGAGCTTTTAAATGTATTGTATATACAATAATACAGTAATATATCAATTTGGATTAAATGGAGTACTAAAGAAGTAGTGAACAGGAATTTATAGGCTGTAACAGGCCAAGCAGTTAACACTTATTGCCTTAACAGATGATTCATGTTATCCCATCCCAACTGCAGATAGCAGATGGCAAAGTCTGTTTAGGGCAGGGCAGTCAGGGCAAACAGATGAACAAACATTTACCAGTTGTTAAAAAAAAAAAAAAAAATGTCTGCTTTTGTGACTGAACACAATGTTTGTTTATTACAGAATTGGCAAAATACTACTTCTTTTTTTGTTTTCACATTTTCCATCATAATTAAAGGCAAGTTGTTTCTTTTGTAGCCTGCATATACAAGTATGGTTCTTAGATCTTGTAAAAATTGTTGCCAGCTTTTAACAATTCTGGACCAAATTCAGAACTCCCATATCACTCCTCTTGTGTGGAGTTTGCAGCAGTTACGCTGCCAAAAGCCTACCTTAAGTGTCCCATGCAGATCAGCGGTCTGTACAATCGCTGATCTGTACTGAACTTTTAAAACCAGCCAATCCTGTATAATTTACATGTCCTGCCCTCCTTACGGAGTTTAGTCAGGCATAGGGAATGGGCTGCCCTGTTGGAAGGATCTCCTAGTATACGGAACTAAGTTTTATACGCCTAGAGATCCATATCGTAACAAATGACATGCGCATTCACAGATATTACCATTAGGCTTACTAATGCAAGAGGCCTGCAAAAGTAAGCCTAATGTATGGGGGTCTGAATCTGGACCTCTGTTTGTATATTTGTCTATTGATTAATAAAAAATATAGAAGTATGGATCTGTGCAATGTTGAAAAAAATGTTAATATGTTTTGCTATAACCAGCAGGTAGAAATATGGGTGCCCCTTAAAAGCTTACTATTAACATGTTACAGATTATGGACCTGATCCAGATTTAATAATTGGGACCAATTTCTGCAAGCTGTGAGCAGAAAATGGGTTTAATCGTCATGTGCTTTTGCATGTGCAAGATCCAGATTTCTGTGCTGGAAACTAATCCAGCAGGACGGAGGGTGTTCTCTACTAACACTTATGTTTATTAGTATCGCTTGGCAGCATCCTATTAAATCAGGATGCAGTCCTATGTGACCCTTCAACTATTCTTATAGGTATTATAGTCTGGGCAATTGAGCAGGCACTCTAAGATAAGTATAAGCAAAAGGTCTATAGTATTTAAGGTTCATACGTCAAAAGTTAAGACCCAGTCTGTGGTGATATTCAGTAATAATTGGAGGATAATACGAAAATCTAAATATGGGGAGGATAACATAAATGAGAACGTTGATTCTATTGTCAACTTTTTTTTTTACCTGCTCTATGTCAACCACAGGATTGCAAAGCAGAAACGACTGAGGATAATACAACATATACATCTGTCAACAAAAAAGGTTTATTTATCAGCAGAAAATGTATTCAATTATAAACATACACTTATCAGTTAAAATATTAAAACCTCTGGCAGGTGAAGTAAATAGCATTTATTGTGTTGTTAGAATGGGGTGGGATATATTAGGCAGCAAGTGCCTGTCAAGGGGTGGAATATATTAGGCAGAAAGTGAACAATCAGTTCTTGAAGTTGATGTGTTGGAAGCATAAAAAATGGGCAAGAGTAAGGAGCTTGGAAACTTTTTAGGGGCCAAATTTTGATGGCTAGACGACTAGGTCCGAGCGGTGCTTAGTATCAATAAAAAGTGGTCCAAGGAAGGACAACCAATGAACTGGTGACAGGGTCATGGAAACCCAATTATCGTTGATGCAGTGAACACTAGTCGGTCTAACCCAATCCCACAGAGGAATTACTGTAGCACAAATTGCTGAAAATGTTACTGCTGGCTATGATAGAAAGTGTGACAGTGCTATACAGCTTGCCTCCAAATTTCTAAGATCTCAATCCAATTAGGCATCTGTGCAATGTGCTGGAAAATCATATCTGAGCTATAAAGGCCCCATCTTGCAACTTACAGGACTTAAAGAATCTGCTGCTAATGTCTTGGTGCCAGATTTCACAGAACACTTTTAGAGATCTTACAAAGTTCATGCATCAAGGGATCAGAGCTGTTTTAGCAACATAAGAGGGACCTACCACATGTAAGAGCAGGTGGTTTTAAGGTTTTGGCTGATCAGTGTACCTCTATTGGAATCAAGAAACGAGCAATGTGCATTTGGAGTTTGCCAACTCTCATTAAAAATGGCCATGATGTAGAGGAAGAAGTTCTTGTTTAGAAAACATGTCAGTATATTGCTGTATTAAGTATTGTCTTACTGGCAGAATGAGAAAGAATTAAAGGAAATTGTAAATTACTAAAAGATCATCTTTTCCTGGTGGAAGCGTCAAATAAGGTTTCTGAGCAGCTAGAATTCCCTACCCACAAAAAAACTGATGGGCTAGATATCATGTTTTGTTATTCTTAAGTGCAATATACACCAAGTGCAAAGTACCAAAAGCCAAACCATCCCTTATTCTAAAAGTGTGATGCTTTCTCCGCAAAGAAAATTCTACTTTCGAAATACAGACAGCCGAAATCTTATTTTCATCTGTGTCTATTTTGAAAATATCAGTAATTATTATTTTTTATTAATTAATGAATGAATTTTTTTCCAGCATACTTAACTATTCATTATTTTGGAAATCACAACCGCAGACCCGCTGCATTAATTAGTTTCTTGCACAGCAAACTTTTTTAAAATGTAGCTACAAATTGAATATAAGAGCAATTATAAAACATACGAGGTATGTCTATAACCTAATGAGACTGTGATTCCACCTAGTAAACAAAGCAGTCAGAACCGGTTATAACTGCATACATAGTGACCTTGAACATGTGGCAGAATGGGTTCCAGAAGGCACAACAGTTAACCAGCATTATTATAAGGAAGTTTTGAAAAAGCCGCGAGAAAGATCAGAAAGAAATGGCCGCAACTGTGGAAAAATTGTTTTTTCACCAGGACAATGCACCTGCTCACACAGCACTTTCTGTGAAGAAGTTTTTGACCATCACATTACTCCACTTGAACATCCTCCATATTCGCCCGATTTAGCACCTTGTGACTTTTATATTTTACCAAAAGTTAAATCAGTGCTTAAAGGGACACATTTTGAGTCAGTTGAAGAAGATATGTTGAAACAACTGACAGAAATTGATTTGCTCCATGCCTTCGACCAGTGGAAAACAAGACTACAGCGATGTATTATGTAATGGGGAGTATATTGAAGGGGACACACATTATATTTGTCATAATAGACCTACCTCGTACATGGTTCCAATGTCTTCTTTATTATAACCTGGTGCTGATATCTCAGTAATATCTCTCCCTATCAATTACAGCCTGCTCATCCAGAAAAATAACACGTTCACATATGCCATCCTTAATTTAGCTTAGTATCATTTGTATCAAGAGAGGTTTTACATTTTTCATTTTCCATTCGCATATTAACGATCATAATACTGTCAGTAATCTACAAATAAAATGATAACTGAAGAGACACTAGACCAGGGCAGTTTTCCCAAACAGAGGGACAGGTAGCCAGTGAAGATTCACTGTGAGATGGCTTTTTCTTTTTTGTTTACAGTTATCCTTTTATTTGTAGATTTGGGACAGTGGGTCAGATCCAGAGGAAGAAACAATTGCCCATTTAGGCATGCAAGGTACTTAGGTCCGTATGATGGCTTTTAGGATCAAAGAGGCTGTGCCTCCCCTCCACCCGCTAAGGTGGACGGGGGGAAGCATGATAATTGTACAGTGTGGGTGTCACCACCCACATACGAGCCGCTGATCCACAAGTGTGACTTAAAACTGCCTTATGACAGTGTAAGTCACAATTATTACGCACAGAGAGGCGAGTGACAGGGGGAGTTCATTCCCCTCTCTCGTGCAGACAGACAGACCCCTGCAGGTATGGAACACTCACGGGGGTCTGGATCCGGTCCCGTATTATTATCGCTTATGTCTGAATAAATAATGATATTTAATGCAATGTCCTTATGATATTTACAATTGCTGAATAAATGCTGAAGTTACATGGATAGGGATTTCAATTTAATTCATGAATACTGGAGTATATATGTGTTACATGCCGGCTATAGCAGCCGAGCATGCTTGCCACTCACCCCTCCAGTCTCCTCTTTACAAGCCGATCGTGGCTTGTAAACAAGGTCCCACGTGGAGCGCCACTGCAGCCTCGGGCGGGCACACGCTCCACTTCTTAACCACCGTCACTAGGACGCTCTCCCACGTCAAGGAGGCGTCCACAGCATACAGCAGCCGTCCTGCTGCTAGCTTATCAGGGGCTAGCAGCCTCTATTTCAGCACCGGTTATAGACTCTGTCCCTCAGTATCTGTGCCTGCCTTTTTGCTCTCTCTTGTGCCACTTATCTTGTTCTTGAGTGCCCCACTGTTACCCAGCCTTGTTCCTTGCCTGCTGCCCTCAGTGTATCATCTCCCCCTCTCCCACCTTATTGTATTATTCCACTCTTTGTTCCCCGCCTATTCCCATGTGCTTGTTCTTGTTGGCCCTGCGGGGTAGCTCTGTGTGTGTGTGTGTGTGTGTGTGTGTGTGTGTGTGAGCGAGTGTGAGTCCTTGTAAGTCAGTTAGACTTGTCAGTCTTGTTAACCCTTGCTGGTCCTGTTTAGTGTTCTCTGTGGTTTGTCTAAAGTCAGGCTCTACTGACTTTGCTTCTCTCCTTTTTTTCCTCTTGCTCCATCTTTCTACCATCCTTACCTCTATCTTTGATTCATCTTCCTCTCCCGGGCATTTCCCTAGGGGCCGCAACCTGCAGGTAAACCTTGCAGCCCAGACTATCCTCACCTCCTAGAGGCTCTAGTGAACACCAGGTCCTGCTAGACCCTGGTCCCAGGTCAGCAACGCCCGTCTCGCTCTTGCGGCCAACTTGGTTCCTAGTACGGGTAATCCCAGCGTGCCGCTACAACTCCGTGCCTTGGCAAATAATGACCGTCTCGCTCCTGTGGCCACCCTGGTACTCCATGGATACCACTGCCGAGGCCATTAATGCACTCATCGCTCAAGTATCTAACCTGAGACAGATGGTTCAGACCCTCACGGCAAAGGTCTAATCTCAGGATCATGTCATCGCTTCTCTACAGTCCTCCAACCAATCCAACCCTGCTTTCACCTCTGCATCCGGTCCACGTCAGGCGACCACCGATGTCAAAGCCAACCTTCCAGATCGCTTCTCGGGGGACAAATCCCAATCCCTCCTGTTCAAGGAGAGCTGCAAGTTGTATTTCCAGCTTAGGCCCAACTCTTCCGGCTCCGAACTCAAGAGGGTGGGTCTGGTCATCACTCTATTGCAGGGAGACCCTCAGGCTTGGGCCTTCAGTCTTTCTCCCCAAGACCCAGCCCGTCAATCAGTGGATGCTTTCTTTGAAGCCCTCAGGTTGCTCTACGATGACCCGGATCGTCTGGCCACAGTCAGGGAGAAGATCTGCAAAGAGTACCATGCAGAGTTTCGACGCTGGGCGCAGGACTCAGGGTGGAACGATCCCACACTGCGTAGCCAGTTTCGTGTGGGTCTCTCCGAGCAGGTGAAGGATTCTCTGGTTCAGTTCCCAGCAGTTCAGAGTCTTGATGATCTCATGCGCCTCTCCATCAAGGTGGATCATCAGTTGAAGGAACGCCGTCTGGAAAAAATCTCCTCCACTTCACTCTCCCCGGTAGATTTCTCCACTGACGCCACTTTCACAGATGAACCAGTGCAGATAGGTTCCTACCGTCTGAGCAAACAAGAAAAGACGAGGCGTCGCACCTTGGGGTTGTGCCTATATTGTGGAGGAAAGGCTCACCAGACTGATAACTGCCCCAACAAATCCACCCAGTCAGAAAACGCCTTACCCAGACGAAGATTGAAGGGCTCCGTCTGGGTGTTCACCTTATCTCCAATAAAAATGCCCTTCTTGTTCCCGCTTGTCTTCATCTCGGCTCTCAAGAGGTCAACCTACTAGCCTTTATTGACAGTGGAGCCGCCGGGAACTTTATCAATGTCAACCTTGTCCGTTCCTTAGGCCTGGAGTCCAAGGCCATCTCGTCCCCAGTAACGGCCTGAGGTCTTGACGGTAAACCCCTGTCAGATAGGACTATCCTGGAGAGTACCTTTCCCCTCCGGCTCTCTATTGGGATTTGTCACTCGGAACTGAGGGATTTCTTCATCATTCGATGTCATGAAGCCCAAATTGTCTTCGGTCATCCGTGGTTGCAAACCCACAGTCCTCGCATTGACTGGTCCAAAGGGGAGATCATAGGTTGGAGTAACTCCTGCTCTGGAGGCTGTCTCTCTCATCCGGTTCGCCTAGGACAGATCTCTCTTTCGGGCCTGTCGCCACAGTACGCTGACTTTACTGACGTCTTCTCTGATCAAGCTTCAGAGGTACTACCTCCTCATCGGCCCTCGGACTGTGCCATTGAACTTGTCCCCAAGGCCATCTTCCCCAAGGGGAGATTATTTTCGCTCTCTCGCCCGGAGTCCATGGCAATGGAAGAATATGTACGTGACAGCCTCCTTAAAAGGCTTCATTTGCCCATCCAAATCCCTAGTCGGAGCGGGGTTTTTCTTCGTAGCCAAGAAGGATGGGTCCCTCAGACCTTGTATTGATTATTGGGCTTTGAACAAAATCACCATTAAAAACACGTACCTGATTCCATACATCTCCGATCTCTTTGATCAACTGAAGGGAGCCGTAATCTACTCCAAGATCGAGCCTACAATTTGGTCAGAATTCGCAAAGGAGATGAATGGCACTACGAGTACCTGGTCATGCTTTTAGAGCTCTGCAATGCTCCAGCTGTCTTCCTCATCAATGAGATTCTTTGTGACTTCCTAGGTCATTTTATTGTCATGTACCTGGACGATATCCTCATATTTTCTCCTGATCTTTCTTCACACCGAAATCATGTATGACAAGTCCTCACTCGTCTCAGAGAGAATCATCTCTTTGCCAAACCAGAGAAATGTGAGTTTGAGGTGAATACCGTTACCTTTCTCGGATATGTGATCACTCCTGAGGGCTTCTCTATGGATCCTACCAAGGTGAAGGCAATCTTGGATTGGGTACAACCCAAAAACCTGAAGGCCAAACAGTGTTTTCTGGGGTTTTCGAACTACTATAGAAGATTTATCAAAAGCCTCTCTATCCTGGTCACACCCATTTCAGACCTTACAAAGAAGGGCTCAGATCCGAGCAAGTGGTCCTCTGCAGCTGTCAAAACCTTTCATGCCCTCAAGAAAGCGTTCATTTCTGCTCCCATCCTCCAACATCCGGATCTGAAACTGCCTTTAATCATCGAGGTAGATGCCTCCGACGTAGGAGCTGGTGCGGTCCTGTCCTCAAGACCTGAAACTCCATCCATGCGCCTACTTTTCCAAGAAATTCTCGCCTGCCGAAAGAAATTACGACGTAGGGAACAGAGAATTACTCACCATCAAGTTGGCTTTTGAAGAATGGAGGCATTGGTTGGAGGGGACGTTGCATTCCATTACTGTCATCACTGACCATAAGAACTTGGCCTATATCGAGGCTGCAAAGAGATTGAACCCCAGATAGACATTGTTTTTTTTACCAGGTTCAACTTTGTCATCACTTATCGTCCTGGTTCACAGAATAAAAGGGCGGATGCGCTTTCACGCTGTTACATCCATTTGCCTCTCCTCGCGATGCTCCCACTCTGGCCGATGCTTAGTCTTACCTCTGATCCGGACACCGCTGCAGACCTCTGTCACATGCCTCGGACGGCATGTAAACAAAGCCACGTGTGCTCTGGTAGCCTGTCAGGCGCGCGCACGCTCTCTCTCCTTGCCGTCCCCCTAGTGGAGGAAGTACCTATCAGCACCCTCCTGTTCAGCTTGCGAGCCAATCATCCTTCTACAGCCTCTATTTAAATCTCTTCCCTTTAGTGCCTGGCGCCGATTATAGTTTCTGTCCTCAGTACTATAGTCTGCTATTCTCATGTGCCTAGTGCTTTGCCTAGTGATCGGACCGTTGATTGCCCATATTTTCCTGTCTTACTCCTGCCTGATTTATCTAGTGTATCCAGTCCCTTTTCTCCCTCCTGCATGTATTCTCCTCTCCCATTTTTTGCTAGCCCTTTTCCTGGAGTGTATGTTTGTGTTACCCCTTCGGGGGGCCTGCCGTATGTTTGTGCGAGTGCGGGCCACAGTCCGTCTCGTCCTGTTCTGTGAACCATCTTCCGTCCATGGTACCTGGTTCTGTGTTGATTGTCGTCCGTCTCAGGTCAGTCCCTTCTGACCTGCCCTGCTCCCTCTTTGCTGGAATTCGCCTCTCTCCCTTTTGGGGTACTCATCTCGGGGGGTACTGTTACATGCCGGCTACAGCAGCTGAGCATGCTTGCCACTCACTCCTCCAGTCTCCTCCAGTCTCCTCAATACAAGCCGATCACGGCTTGTAAACAAGGTCCCACGTGGAGTGCCTTTTTTGCTCTCTCTCTCTTGCCTTGTGCCACTTATCTTGTTCTTGAGTGCCCCACTGTTACCCAGCCTTATTCCTTGCCTGCTGCCCTCAGTGTATCATCTCCCCCTCTCCCACCTTATTGTATTATTCCATTGTTTGTTTCCCGCCTATTCCTGTGTGCTTGTTTCTGTTGGCCCTGCGGGGTAGCTCTGTGTGTGTGAGCGAGTGTGAGTCCTTGTATTTCAGTTAGTTTTGTCAGTCTTGTTAACCCTTGCTGGTCCTGTGTCTCTGTTTAGTGTTCTCTGTGGTTTGTCTAAAGTCAGGCTCTACTAACTTTGCTTCTCTCCCTCTTTTCCTCTTGCTCCATCTTTTTACCATCCTTACCTCTATATTTGATTCATCTTTTTCTCCCGGGCATTTCCCTAGGGGCCGCGACCTGCGGGTAAACCTTGCAGCCCAGACTATCCTCACTTCTAGAGGCTCTAGTGAACACCTGGTCCTGCTAGAGTCCGCTTCCTGATCAGCAACGCCTGTCTCGCTTCCGTGGCCACCCTGGTTCCTAGTATGGGTAATCCCAGCGTGCTGCTACAACTCCGTGCCTTGGCAAGTAACGACTGTCTCGCTCCTGAGGCCACCCTGATACTCCCTACAGGTAATTCCAGCATGCCGTAACAATATACAACTGTGTCATATTGCATTAGATGGAAAGTATAAAACCATTCTTGATACAAATGATACAATGCTTAATTAAGCATATGTGAATGTGTTATTTTGCTGCATGAGCAGGCTGTAATTGATACATAGAGAAGATATTACTGGGATATAAGAACCAGGTTATAATAAAGAAGACCCTGGAAACGTGTATGTTTTATAATTGGTCTCATATTCAATTTGTAGATACTTTTTAATATTGTTTGCTGTGCAAGAAACTAATACATTTAGTTGAAGACATTTGAGCACCTGATTTATACAGTACTTTTTCAAAATAAATGTTTGATTATTCTCCTGCTTGCTGTTTTTGGTAGCACCCCCCTATGGGGCTCCTAGCAGAGCCCACCCTTGAGCCGTGATCTATAAAATACGGCTAGCGTCATTCACATAACCTGTATTAGGTATGGAGAGCCCTGTATCATTCAATAATGTTATAAGGCAGCATTATTCATGGAAATAGATTTGCTCCTACAGGGCTTCCGTAGCAGCAATGTATATCCACTACAGTCTACGTGAATGCATTCATGCAGAGAGCGCTGTGGAGGAAGGAGGAAGAAGGAGAAGAAAGCAAGAATATGTAAATATTAAAATAAAAAGGGGCACAAATAGAGGCTAGACACAGAAAGGGCACAAATAGAGGCTGGACAGACAGAAGGGGAACAAATGGAAACTGGACAGACAGAAGGGGAACAAATGAAGAATGGACACACATATAAGGGGCACAAATGGAGGCTGGACAGACTCATAAGGGGCACAAATGGAAGCTGGACACACATATAAGGTGCACAAATGGAAGCTGGACATACAAGGGACATAATGGAGGATGGACACACATAAAAGGGGTAGAAGTAGATGGCTGGGTACATGGGATGGAAGTAAATGGCTTGACGCATACTTTTTTTAAGGCAGGGTTTTGCTATTGGAATTCCCTTTCCTATGTCATGCTGCACATATGCTCTCAAAGCAATGCAGTACAGTATCCTCGCCAGGAGATATGGATTTAAGCATTTAAAACATCTTCATTGCTTAAGCTATTACTCACTGTTTGCATTTAGATATGCTTTTGCTCTTTCTGCACTTGTGTGCATGCCAGTTTGTGTTCCAAACACAGGAAGTTTGTGTTCCAAACAAAGGATGTGATGCCATCAATTACAGCCTGGCTTACACTATAAAAGGAGCAGGGGATAGACAAGGACTCCTTTTCCAGTTTCACCTTGCACCCTCAATGAAAGAGACAAACAAATTACCTTAGAAGGTAAAATGGGTCACCTGGTCAGATGGTGAAGAGGTCCGACTGGAGTTTCAGCTAATCTTTTCACAAAACATCCTAGTTATTCTAGCTAGTCTGCCTTTTGGTTGGTAACCAGAACTGTCACATCACTGCTTTCATTTATAGTGGAGCTGTTGGGAACTTCCTGGATGTAGCTTTGGCCAGATCCCTGGAATTTTTTACTTGAGCTGTGGAGTCACTTATTACTGCGTGTCTTGATGTCAGTAGGATATTGGGCCTGATCCAGAACAACACTTGTGAGCGAATTTACGCGTGGCGGAGACGTAAAATCGCCTATTTGTAAGTACTGCGCATGCGCACCATAGAAAATACGCTCAGTAGCGTAGGGTAATTGTGAACGTATGGGTCATTCACGTATTTGTAATGTAAATACTTACGTGTGGGCGTGCAAATTTTACGTTACTCCAAAATACGTCTGAAATACGTTAAGTAGGCTGGGGGTTGTATTTAAAGTGTACAGTATGGGCGTGCTTAGCTGCGTAAATTCGTGTTGCCCATACGTACGTGTGCGTATCACTGCGGTTACGTTGGCAAAAGTTAAGGTAGGGTTTGGAAAGCGTATCTTGACAAAATACGTACGTTCAAGGGGTGTGCCGAGGGGAGTGTATAGAATTTACGCACAAGAAAATACGCTACGCGAATAAACGTACGGCAAACGTAGTTCTGGATCTACCCCATTGTCTCTCGGAAGAGAAATAATTTTTTAAGATCTCCTGTCCGATGGCTCATCTTATCCTTGGATACCTGTGGCTGCATTAGCACAATCCCCAAATAGACTGGACTAGAGGGGACATTGCATTTTGGGGTTCAGCATGCAGTCCATCATGCCTCATTCTACCCATCCGTGTGCTTAACCTAGACACTGGGGCTTTACCCCTTCAGTATGAAGAATTTGCAGATGTCTATTATAAGAAAATTACTGACCACCTCCCATCTCATAGACCGTGTCATTGTACTATTAAACGGATTCCTGGGTCCAGATTTATTAAGCCGCGGGAAAGGAAAAGAGGAGATGAGCACTCAAAGCTCGGTGGTGCAAAAAGTAGTAAAAAAAAATAGTCCCTCACTCAGTCCCCCGCTCCTTTCCCAAATTCTTACCCTAACCCTCCCTTCCTGGCAGCCTGACCCTAATCCTCCCTACTTGCAGCCTGACCCTAACTCACCATCTCCCGCAGTCTGACCCTAACCCTCACTTCCTGGCAGCCTGACCCTAACACTCCATCTCCCGCATCCTGACCCTAACCCTCCCTACCCCACACAAATAATTTACTCACCTGTCCCTGGTCCGGCGAGCAGCAGTGTAGGTGCGGTGGAGGGATATCGCGCATTGCGAAAGTGAATGGGTGAAGTATGCCAAACGGCATACTCACCCATTCTTTAAAAAAAGTAGAAAAAGGTAAGTATTCCAAAATGGGACATCCAAAAAGGAACTTTCGGATGTCCCATTTTCAGCAATAAGATTTTCTTAGCGGGGAGTGTAACCGCCGTAATCTAAACCAAGATTGAACTGTGGGGAACATACAATCTTGTTTGTGAGCAAGAAGGTGACGTTTCTCCGATATTTCCTGGGAAATTCATTGTGGTGTACTTAGATGATATCCTCATTTATTCCCCGCTTCTAAAAACTAGATTGGGATTATGTCTACCAAGTATTGTCGAAACTCAGGTAGAATCCTCTATACGCCAAATTAGAAATCTGTGAATTGGAAGTTTTTAAAGTCACCCTTTTTGAGTATTTTATCTTCCGCAGGGATTTGCTATGGATTCACAAAAAGTAAAAGCAACTCTAAATTGGTTTTAACCCTGCAATCTGAAGGCCGTCCAGCAGTTTCAAGGGTTCTCCATTTACTACAGAGGATTTATTTGAGGATTCTCAGTACTCATCACTCCCATTTCAATTTAACTAAGAAAGGAGAATATCAAATCAGGTGTAGGATACAAATCCCATTCCTTGATATATCCGTCAAAGAGATTTACTCATCCAAAGATTTAAAGGACAGCCAGTTCCTGAATCGCAACGGGATAATCATCTGAGCAAGAGATCCCCTTCTGAGTCCCACTCACAGTTCTGTAGCTCAAGAGGATAGCAGCTTTAATTTCTCATAGTGTTCATTTTCCAAACATGCAAGAAAAATCCCTTCCATATCCCTCACTGTGGATATTGGTCTGTCGTTGTCTCTCTCCTCAGGTATACCAAGCCTCGGTTTCGGTTGGCTGGACTTTCCATTGGAGTCTCATATATTTCCTCCTATGGGAAGCGAACTAAAGTTTTGGGTAGGTTGGATTTCACCTATTGATAGGAATGATTTCTGAGAAACAGTATACTTTGAAAAAGACACAGGTGAAGCGTGGTTATCAGAAACGTTCTATGCATCATCTCCAATACACAGGTTTACGGCTATTTAAAAACTGCATTTCCAGACCGGAACCAGTTATTAGCCAGAGTGGTGACATTGGCCCAGATCCAGAACAACGCTTGTGAGCGAATTTACGCATGGCGAACACGTAAAGTCGCGTTTTGGTAAGAAATGCGCATGCGCACCATAGAAAATAAGCTCCGTAACGTAGCGGAAATGTGAACGTATGGGCCATTCACGTATGTGTCGCGTAAATCATTACGTGTGGGCAAGCCAATTTTACGTGAGTTAAAAATACATCTGAAATACGCTATGTAGGCGGGGGTTTGTATTTAAAGTGTACAGTATGGGCGTGCTTAGCTGCGTAAATACATGTTGCACATACGTACGTGAGCGGTTGACATCGGTTACGTGGGCAAAAGTTGAGGTAGGGTTTGGAAAGCGGATCTAGGACAAAATACGTACATTCAATGGGTGTGCCAAGGGGAGCGTATAAAAGTGCGCACGCGTAAATACACTACGCGAGTAAACGTATTGCAAGCAGAGTTCTGGATCTACCCCATTGTACTTATTGAGCTTTTTGAAACACTTCACAATTGGAATGTCAATTTTAAAATGTGAGTAATCCTATTAACTTTGTCCGTGTTGCTTTGATAAATAAACTGCAAGATTTGCACTTTGTCTCCTTCTTATGTTTGAAATGCATGAGACCCCATAATGGAAAGTTAAACAAGCTGAAACAGAGGCTTAGTATACCTGAGGAGAGAGACAATGGCAGACTGATATCCTCAATGAGGGAACAATGGCACGCTTGGAAAATGAGCTACAGAACTATAAGTGTGACTCAGAAGGGGAACTCGTATCTTGCTCATATGATTATGCCATTGTGACTGACTGAATCTTTGTTTACATATATTGGAACTTTGGATGAGTAAATCTCAATGACAGATATATTAAGGAACAGGATTTGTATCCTATGTCTGTATACCCTCATTTGTTTACAGTGTGTAGACTAGCTGCCTGGCAATGGTCGCTTATTTTACCCTCTATACTCCTGGAGGAGTTATACTATGACTAATCAAATCAGGCAATTGAGGCTTTTCAGGCCCTTTATTTCTGCACCAGTTCTATGCCATCCCAACACAGAACTACTGTTTATCATGTAAGTATATGCCTCAGATGTTGGAGCTGTGGCAGTGCTTTCTCAGCAGGATCCGGAAGATTCCAAATTGCATCCCTGAGCCTTCTTTACAAAAAAATTCTCAACTGCAGAGTGGAATTATGAAGTGGGAAACCGTGAATTGCTTGCTGGACATCAATATTGCATTTGAGGAGTGGTGTCATTGGTTGGAGGGTTTCACTCATGTTATTACTGTCTACACAGGTCCAATAATCTGGCCTACATCCAGTCAGCCAAATGTTTAAACCCCAAGCAAGCTCGTTGTGCACTTTTCTTCACCAGATTCCAAATTCATCAGCAACTACAGACCTGGATCCATATCCAAAAAAGTTCAGGAACCCCCTGCTACTTCTCAACCCATCAAAGTCAGCAGGACAATAAGGGATACAAAAGACCTCTTCCCTCTCACTAAACGTCTGTGGACGTCCATGGTTTTCGTCACTGACCTACCTAAATCTGCTGGGCATACAATCATTTGGGTGGTAATAGACCGTTTAGTAAAATGGCCCATTTTGTTCCCTTATGATGTCTTCCCAATGCCCAGTTTTTGTCCACTCTGTTCATTAAACACATTGGGCCGGATCTAGATCTATGGCCTTGTTACGTTTCATCGTGTAACGTATTTACGCTAGCGTATTTTCTATGCACTCCCCTAGGCACTCTCCTCGCTCATACGTACTTTTGCCGTTTTACGCTTGCTAAACCCTACCTTATTTTTTCAAAGCGTAACTACTGACACACGTAAAGGCTTCATGTACGTAAGTGCCTAAGCACGCCCATACTGTAGGATTTAAATGCCTCACCCGGCCTCCGAAGCGTAATTACGGGTGTCGTATGGCTGGCACACCCCTTCTTTCATAGTTACGCTGTTGATACTAAGCTGATACGTACGTTCAGAGTTACGTTGTATAACATCTGTCGTGCACATGCGCAATACATACAAAATAGCATTTTTACGTCACCGGCTAGCGTAAATACACTAGCGTACTTAGTTCTGGATCTACCCCATAGTGCGATTATACCCATAGATATTGTATCAGATTGAGGTCCTTAGTTCGTGGCTAAATTCTGGAGAACATTCTGTAAGGGGTTGAATATTCAGATCAGTTTGTACTCTGGATACCACTCTCAATCTCAAGGTCAAACTGAGAGGATCAACCAATCATTGAAGCAATAACTCAGGTGTAACATATTCATGCAAATGATCAGAAAATATCTTTTTCACTCAGCCACAGCTATATCTCCCTTTTCCTGTCTGCAGGGGTTTCACAAGGGGGAAAACTCCTTAATTGTACCGAATAATGATTTTGAGGCATGAATAGCCACTAATACCCCGTTCACACTGAGCCAAAAACCCGGGACTTTGCCGGGGCAAGACCGAAAATCCCGGGTCTAGGCTCAGTGTGCACGGTCACACCCGCGTCGACCCGGGTAGAGAGACCCGGGAATCAGACACGGGATTTAACGAGGGGTAATTCCCGTGTCTGACCCGTGTCGCCCTCAGTGTGAACGGTGCGACCCGTGTTTTTTGTAACACGGGTCGCACAGAAAGAAGCTGATTGGGTCAAAAAAGACCCAATCAGCTTCGTTTCTTTAAAAAAAACACTTAATTAAAAAAAAAAGTTTTAAATAAATAAAAACAATAAATTAATTAATAAAAAACACTTAAAAAATATTAAACAGAACTTACCTGTCCTGCGACGCGGCTGAC